>WURS02437601.1:0-15237 GCA_011762765.2 Rhinocypha anisoptera | reverse complement strand
GCCTTCGAGCCTCAGAGAAAAGGGGGCTACTTGACCAGTGCCTCGCGGCACTCCCGGCATGGAAGCATCGATGGTGAAGACCCCGGTGTGCTGGGCCCCAAGGTGTTTGAGGTCGTCCGGCGGCAGAGGGAGTTGAGGCGAGAGAGCGCCCTGGTGATAGGTGGGAGCAGAGGGAGCCTCTTGCAGCGACCTGATGACAACTTAATACTTCCACTGGGAGAGGGGGCCAGGCTGAGGAGGCGATTTCACGACCTTCTGGACGACACTTTGGTGCTCTTTGGGAAGAGGTATGGAGAGCAGACTAAGACAGAGAAGTTGGGAGGAGCCGAGGTCTTAGAAGAGAGAAAGCCTCAACACCAACACCTTCCTCCCCCTGGCCCCTCACGGGTGGACTTCAGAGCTCAATCTGCTTATGCGAGGTAGGTGCATTTTGTGTATTCAGTGTGAATCCTGAAGCACAACAGCTTATCTAAAAAAAGCAGGGTTGATGTATAAGGAAAGTAAAAATATTATAACATTTAGATTTTATGTGCATTTGATAGAAGAACCTCTGGCAAAGATGGCAGACCACTTGAGAATGTTGAAAAGCATGTCGTTTAGATTTGTTTGTATTTACCCTGGAAGTTTTTATATATGTATTTGTATTCTCAAATTCAATATGTATACAAAGTTAAAGTCTTTATTTAGACTGGTGCCCCAATACACCCTGTCAGGGTTTTAATCCTCGAACATAATGCATGTTGTGCAATTAATGTGCAGAGTCTAGTGCTGAGAGAACATGCACAATTTGAGCTAAATTTAAATAGTAAATGTTTTTGTTGCTGGTTTCTTGTTATTTATTGTTTTACTTTGCAAAATAAAGGAAGTAAACCTTGAATTAAAATAATATGAATAATTTTTTATCCCATCCACATTACTCTTGAGTGACCAATAAGATTGTTTTTAAGCTGGATGGGTTAGCCTGAGGGTAGTGAACTCACCATCTAAGCCAAAGGTTTGAGTCCTACCTAGGGCATGGGTGTTGTTTGTCCAATATGGTTTTTTTCTTGGATTGGAAGAGATGCTAAATGACTGTAGTCATCGACACACCCTGTAAACCAAAATACTACTAGTGTTCATAAATATCATTATATACATATATTTTATGGAAATTATTTGAACTACCAGAATGCTCTCTGAGGTTAAGTAGTGAAATTTATTTATTTTCAATATAAAAATAGATATAACCATAGATTCATTACCTTGCTCTATGATATAACCCAACTAATCACATCCCAAGTCCTCTACTTTCCTGTTAAGTGATCTTGATTGTTACCTTGAAATATGTCAAATATATAAGTTAGTTCAAAGACTCCTGCAGTGAATAGTTACTTTGGGGTCGATGCTTCCAGTATCAGCTGCATAGATCAGTAATAGTTGACAATAATTTCTCCCCATACAAGAGATACTTTCAGGTAGAAGAGACTTTAAACTGAGCATAGACTTTCAGACTTCAACCTAAAAACTTCTTCTATATTTAGGAGAAACTTGTCAAGTAATAATGACCTACATAGTTGATCAGGTATCAGATGCAATGTGTATTTTCCATAGACCATTCAGTATAACTATTGGAAATGGATTAGATATATATTAGAAAATTATTAAATAAACATTAGAATAAGACATTAAATAAATAATTAGAATTACATATATAAGTTTTTAACATCAAATTTTGCAAAGGGGTTGTAATTTTTTTTTCATTCAGTTCAAAAACATTTCTCTTTCATTTATTTTCTGTATTTCTCTTCAAAATTACAACAAGTACAGATTTTTGTGCTCTGTGATTGCCACTGGAGCTTAGAGACTTTTTAAATCATGGTTTCATTTCATCATGGTTGCAAATCATCATTTACAGATCATTCCTGAAGGAGTGAATAATAATTTTAATCTCTGGATCTATCAGGGCAGAAGAACCTCTCCTTGGATATATGGAGAGGCCTCCAAGGCCAAAGACTTCAATGTCACGACCACTGACATCTGAGATTGGAGGAAATGCTTGGAGTGCAGGTCATCGTAGGGGCCGTGTAGCATCAGCCGGTCCTCGTGGTGCATGGGGGCCAACAGAAGTAGCAGATTCACCAAGCAGCAGTGGTAGGGTCTCTTCAACTCTTGGACTGTTCACCCGTCCTGTCAGTGCTGGTCCTTTCCACCATCACCATGTAGCATCAATCCCACCATCGGTACCCCATGACTCACCCCCTCCTCCTGCTCCATCCATAGACACGACCCTTGTGATGGTTGATCCACAAATGCCGGCCTCTGACCCTGCCATTCCTCTTATCCAAGCCATCAAGGCGGAGCTGAGGAAATTCCACACAAATGATACACCATCATAGTGAAGTTTGGTGGAGGCGGTGCATCGAGTTCTGCTCAAAAAAAGTAGATCCTGTGTTTGGAACCCATTCCATGTGTTGCATTTACCTCTCATGCCTACTAACTTTCCTAGTTTATATGGCATTGAATTATATTTGGAGTCCATGTTCCAATATGCTTTATAATCATGGCGAATTCAGGAAATTCTGCAAAATTTCAAGTGGTATTTTGCTCTCCCATCTGATCTGTGGTGGATTTGTATTTTGTTATTACTAATTCCTCTCTTTGTGTATAATATAAAGGTTGCAAAAGATGAAATATTTTATTATTCTCAGAATATCATTTTGACTACTTAATATTCTTTTGGTATTTCAAGGGAGAATGTATGTAAACATTATTAATTATAACATATCCATAATTTTACTATTATAGTATTCACTTCTACCTTAAAAAAGTATGTACTGCAAAACCAGTCTTTTTGTGAAAATATTGCATTTTTATTGTTGAACATTTATAATTTCATTTTAAAACTATAGTTTATATCAGAATTTACAGTCAATCGAACACAATACAGAAGAGTTTGAAAATAATTATATTATCAATTTTACCCCCATTTCTCGCTGATCCACTGCCAAAATTAAGTTTTCAAATGAATGGGTCTGGCAAGTTAGAACTCCATACTCTTCCATCTTCAGCAACTATGGTTGTCTATAAGATAATTCAAAATCAAAATCTACTGGTTTTAACAGATATAGTGCCAAATGCAAACATAGGATGCCCAATACAATTCTTGATTAGTAAATAGAAATAAATGTGATTGTGTTTTGATTTAGCAACAGTAGATAACCTATATGAAGCAGAAGGTCTCTGTAAATTTTGTTGTTACCAATGCCAAATAGGCCCTGAAGATTTTTGGTTGTCCTTTAATTTGACTAATGTAAATCTTGTCAAATGTAAACTCAAAATTAATGTCATTCAGGGCCTATCAAGTTATAAAAGTCAAAATAAGATGCATATCATATTTATAAGCATATTATATTTGGATAATTATGGTAAATTAGAGGGCTAGATGTATTACTTACATTGTATACTTACTATATGATCTAAACATATCAATCAGTGTTTCACTGTTCTTTTCATTGGTGTTTAATCTTGTGAGTTTATTAATTCCTAGCAATAATTTAGAAAGAATTAATGTAGAAAATACCTGCAAAAGGTTTACTAGAATGGAATAATTAACTCGCTGACAATAATCTTTTTGTCAAATGGAAACTATATTTTCATAAATTTGGAAGATCTTTTTTATTTGTTTTTGGTGCTAATGGATCTAAATAAGCACTGTTAAGAGATTATAAGAGTCAAATTCTATGTAGTTGTACCAACAAAAGAGAATATATGTTATTCAGTTGAGGGCAACTATACCTTTATGAAAGGGTACACATTATTAAAGGGTAGCTACTCAAACTTACTTAAAATTAGGTGCATATTATGCTTTATGAAATATTTTAATACCTACTGATCATTTTTTATGTAATATAATTCCCAAATCAATAGATATATTCTGATTCACATTCATATTTATATTTAATTTGTCAAAAAAAGTAAAATGTGATTTTCTTTAACTATTTTTTGTTCATCATAGGTCTTCCTAAGTTAAGACTTTGTCAAGCTAAAATATAATAATTCTCTTGTTATTTCATGTAACTTCAATTAGGTTTTGCTCAAGTATTCATGTTTTCATTTGGTAAGTGTGAGAAAAATCTTTTGATAAGATTATATGTGGCCTATTACTGTCAATCTTTGTAAGCAAAGTTTTACCGTTTTCCTGAAGGCAAATGTAACCCAATCTATATTACTCTTTGATCAAAAGCACTTACAAACACTTAAAAAGACATTTCTTGCTAAATCTAATTTAATTTCACACTTCAATTTCTATCTCCTCTATTCATTCTTTACTCAAATGATAATTCTCTAGAGAAATTAATTATGTAAAGATGATGTATAATTTCCAAGTGAAGAGGCAATATAGGTTTGATATGTGTCACAAATATTTGTGATAGGAATCAAAATTACTGTAGACATAATAAGGAAATATTTCAATTCATAATAAGAAACTTATTTCAAAAAGCAGCCTTGGTTTAGGTATACACAAGTTGAAAGATTTTTAATGATTTCACATTCTCCATGTTTCATTTTTTAACCCCTAGGCTGTGGAATACTGGGTTTGTGACTATGTGGAGAAAACATTCAATTACATGCAACCGCCACCTTCATACCCTCCCTAAACGCGGCCCGTCTTTTCCAAAAACTTTTGAATGGTCACACTTTCCTATTGTTCCGAAATAGGACACCCCTTTGCAGTGCTGTTTATGATGGTTATAGACGCTCAGGCCTGTTTGACAAATACATTCCATCCGCTGAGATTTGGGAAATTCTCTTCTGACCCATCCTCACCATTTCTCTTAGTTATCTCCAAGTTTTGCCAGAATACTGGTTATAAATTAAAGTGTTTATGTACTGTTTTAGTATCAAATTAATCATAAATGATGAAGGAAAATAAATATGAAGCTAATTTTTGGATAGATTTCTCCATTAAATATTTTGTCTATAGTCAATCATATCTTTTACCACCCTTGGAGGGAACTGGGCTATGCGGTCAATAAGGGTCATCATGGGTCCACTACCTGTTAAACCATTGTTGGAAATAGAAGGGAAGAGTGCCATGGCTACTTTTCTCCAGCACACAGCCGTCAAGAAAGAAAGAGGCTGCCACAGCAGAGTGGTTAAATTTGAAAGTGTCATCATCTTCCATTTATAAGGGTTATTTAGTAATAAATATAATGCATAGACAAAATTTTTTTATCAATTGAATTATTTAGCAGTTCATCTCCATTACTCATCATGATATATTCATGACCAAAATGCAGGTACCTGTTGTAAAATGGCAGTGTAAAATGACCTTTTAATAATACAGTTTACAATATCCTAAGGAGAAGTACTCAACAGTAATTACTAATAACATAGTAGTTCAGTATGTACAGTACAGGATGTTTTTATACAGTTCAGTTTCATCCATACCTTGTATCCTATATACAAAACATCATGTGAAATGTCAACTGAAGTATTTGTAATTTTAATAGTAGTAGTGTATTTTGGGTGTGTCAACTGCTGAGGTCATTTTCAGTTATAATTGAAGTCTCTAGTTAAATCTTCTGTTGATGAAATCATGTTCATGTCATACATGAAGTCAATCTTGAGCATTAAGCCAAATATTAGTATTGAGTTTTAGCCCTTTTTATTAATCCAAAGCAGTTAATAAGAATTTGAAGTCTTGATTATGAAAAATGACACCACTTTTGTGCTTTCAAAAGATATTGCTGAACATTATTATACATTTAGTTAAATGGGTAATGTTCTTAATATTATTTTATATTAAAATTTTAAATGATGACTTATTTTTATTAATTAGTTAATTTTTTCAAAAACTGTAAAATATTCATACAAAATAACATACAATTAATAAACCAAATATGTTCAGCAAAGAAAATTAAGTTATAGATAAATAGGAAATTTAATCATGAGCTCCATATCATTGCATGCACAGGATTATTTTATACTTGTAACTAGTTTATATACTGGAAAGTTGTTGTTGGCTCATTTGTTATTACAGAAATTGTAATGGCAATGAAATAGAATTTTTAAGTTTCTGTTTAGCTATATGAATTTACAAAGAGATTAAAGCATTTGTAATGTCCAATAATTGAGTAGAGACTCAAAGTATTTAGGTACCTAAGTGGATTTGTATTTCAGTAAATTGATGGCAGTGAACAAAATGTTTGCAAATATCTTTAACTCGGACATGTTGGAAACTCTTTACAATTGCCTTCAGGAAAACCTTAGAGATTACTTATCATAGTCCATGTCTCTGCTACAAAATGTTGTCTTTTATGGTTGTCTATTATATTAAATCTATTCTGGTGCACAGGCTCCAGTCTGTCTATCATATGCTTATTGATTGACAAAGACTCAAACTTACTTTTGTTTCCAAGGTGGTCACATTATCAAGAGGCCTGGCTATCCTCAATTATTGCAATAGAAAAACTAGAATTTTATGGGAAAAATGATGATCTTGTTCCGATATGTTTTTACAATTTTTGTCTTCATATTATCTCTTAAAAATGTTCTACCATTGTGTTAATAGAAAATGAAAAAATGATATTACATTGGAATAGTATTACTTCCTGAAATTAGTATAAATTTATTTCAAGGCCTGCTCTCAATTTGATGTGACTTTTAATGTATTTAACATGTACATACAAACGTAGTTGTCGTTCTCATCTATGAAATAATTTTATAACACCATATTCTGTAAATTAAATATATGTATTTTAATTTTTAATACATATTTTTGGCTGTGCTAACCATAATGAGGTCCAGAATGTCTCTTTTTAAGATTTTTTTGTTTTAGCAGACTACACACCTATGCCTTGTAAAACATAGAGGGAACATTTATGTTTATTATATTTTTTCATCTTTCACCCAAAACTTTGTAAATGTTTACATATAAATTAGATATTTGTAGTAGTACCTACCCTAGAGGAAGTAGTGAGCCAAATGGTACACAGGTCTTCCTCTTGGGTAAACTCTTATTTTAGAATTTTACTCGATAAAACTTTGCTATGTTATATCTACCCACAGATTAAAACGTAATTGTGATTCACCTAAGTTATAAATGATGTTTACAGTTGTGCTTTTGGTATTTTTACACCAAATTTCCAAATCAACTAAGCTATAAATAATTTTATTTGGTTCTCATTAATAAAAATCCAAAAATATAAATACCATTTCAATGTGGTATCCACTTAACTATTATACCAGTTTTACCTTGGAAACTCTTACATAAGAAACTTTAAACTATTTAATACCTACATGATGAATGAAGTACCATTTTATCTATCAGTTAAAATCAATTTTTTATGAGTCTCTGGTTAGGTTTTCCCATTACATCTTAACTTAAATCCTTTTCAAACCTGCATACTTCCCATTGCCCATCATTCTGTCCAAAATCTCTATCCTCTTCCTACCCCAACTTGCTTACCCAACATTCTCCCCTGTATCGCAACATTCAACAATCCATTGCCTCTTCCAGAATACCCCTTCCATCCACCTTTCCTGTCTTCTTTGGATTTCACACAGAAATCACCTCTCCTCCCTTACCATTCTTAGCACTTTTTCATTATAAGCGATTGTAGCAGGCATACTTGGTGTAAATATTTCATAATAATAATAATACATATAACGAAAAAAACTTTACTGTTCCACAAAAAAGTTTTTTATTATATCTAATATCAACCTCTTCATATTTTTCCTCTCTGTCCACTTCACCTTCTCCATTCTTCACCAAACCCACATCTCAAAAGCCTCCTATCGATGCTCATCATTCTTCCTCATGGATCAGGTTTCAGATCCATGATGCTATGCTCCATATAATGCTATGCTCCATATGAGGGTTTCCACTAGTCTTTTCTTCAAGCCTTTTTTTAGGGTCATTCAACTCCTTACTTTTCACGAAGGCCTATTTTGCTAATGCAATTCTATTGTCTAATATCCTGCTCACTATGCCCATTTCCTGTATGACACTACCCAAATAAGTAAGTTTTTCTACCTGTTCCAATTTATGCCCATCTAGCATGAGATTTTACCTAGCTTTCTTATTTCTCAAGAATCTCATTACTTTCATTTTCTTACTGCTAATTTTCATCCCAAACCTATAACATTGGTCCTGTAAATCACTCAACAGGGTCTGTAGTCCTTTGGATGAATTACTAAATAGGCCTTGGTCATCGGAGAATCTAACTGATTTAATTGGTTCCCCACCAACTTTTACTCCTGATTCTACTGTTTCCTATGCCTCTTTTACCATCTCCTACAGGTACAGTAAAACACATTACCAGAATAAGATTGTAAACATAATTGGTTTAGTAAAGTGAGAAGCCCATTCCAAGTAGATGACTGTAAGCTACATGGGTTACATTCTTAGGAGCTTATGGGAAGGTTATAGTAAGTGAAAGCATAAATAGGTACTTTTTCTGTTCTTACAAAAATTAATAAATTCCCCAACAGCCAGAATGGACAAAGAAAGAAATCCTCATTACAATCTCTGGCTTGCATGAAATCTGAAAAAAAATCTTCATTTAAAAAAACAACTATTTCAACTGAATAAAAAAATGTCTGTACCTAAATACTTCTTTATACATTTATCTAGATACACTCCCTTAAGGACATATGTCAGAAACTAAATATATTTGACTACTCCTTAATTAGGATTGAAAAAATAACTGAACTCATCAATTAAAGTGGAGAAAGTAAGTATTGACAGCAGTCATGGTTTTCAGTTAAATAATCTATTTAATGATGGATACATAGTCAGGACAGCAATTACCCCTACAAAGTATGCTATTGTCTAGTAATGCTGGGAAAAAATAAAAAATCAACCTCCTAAAGCTTATTTTTTTAGGAATACTTTAAGGAGTTTTATTTGTGGAATATAACTCATGCAATTTGGCATTATTTACAATGTATTTCATGTACTCATATCTTGCATTTTTTTTAACTTCTTATGAGAGTAAACATTAAATAATATGAAACCTTAATGGATTTTATATTCACTTGTTTATTTAAAATGTGTCCATACTTGGGGCAACTGAAATAATCATAAAATCTGAGGACACTACCTCAGTATCTCATCATAAGCTTTCCAGGCAAATGTAACAGACACAATTAAAACTACCTAATTAAGCAAGTCACCTTTTAGCAAGTTGTATCTTCATATAATTTTGTGCAATGAAGTTATTTCAAAATTCTATTAATTTTTTATTGTAAACAAATCAATATTCTATTTACTTTGTTTACTGAATTGCTCCTAATGCATTTTTTCATATGAGTACATATTTGTTAAGGATATATCTACATGTGATATAAAGCTAAATTGTGAATACCAACTAATATCAAAGTTAATGTAGAAATTCAAAATGTATATAGAGTAATAGCTTTATCTGTGTAGTTATCATTGTATTAATTGTTTCATTGGTCAACTTTCATTAACAACAGTTCCTACTCTATCATGAGGATAATCTTCAAGTCAAAGAAAAGATGAGAACTTTATTGCTAAATGTAAAAGAAATTCCTATGCAAATAAGCTGACCAATATAGCAGTCATACTTGGAATGCAATATGGTACTTTAAATGCTTTATAAGCCTCTGTAGTAACTCCATGTACTATATAAATTGTAGAGTATTGAGTAATAAGGATCAGAAAAAATGAAAGCCAACAATCAATGACCAAAAGATATGATATAAATTTTATTTCTTCAGTTGGTGATAACTTTCATATCCCAGAAAATAACACCCTAGATGAAGTGCCTACACAATGTGCCAAATGGCTAGACAGCCTGTATAGCTATTTTGCACATTGTGTAGGCACTTTCTCTAGTGCAGGCTGGATACAGGAAAAATTAGCATAAGTGAACAAGTTGGTGACCAATTTCATTTATAATTTACCAGATATATTTTCCTAATGTAAATATCATCATTTGAGTATAATTTTATTATATTAGTTGTACACATTTGTCTGCAAATACCTTTATACAAAACCAAATATTTGAAAAAGTTATTTCATTTTTTAATGTAGTTAATACATTTGCTATAGTATTCAAACCCACACAGCACATGGATGTATGTAAAGCATCTCATGGCTGTCTGCCACATCTGCAATGGATGTCCTGAGGCAGTGTGCATTTTTCCAATGGATGTCCAAAGGATGTTTGCCTCCAGTTCACAGGTTGAAATAGTAGTCACTCCATGGATGTCCATTCAGTGTCTTCTTGGGACACTATAGGACACTCCTGGGACAGAGCAAACTCCCTGAGGACATTCATAGGCTTGGTCAGACTCTCAGGGGACACTCATAACAGAGAGTGAACTCCCAGGAGACACTCATAGGTCCAAGAGCAGACACTATATAGGCCAGAGCAGACACTTCAAGGACATCTGTTAATTGTTCATGGTGGACTTCTATAGCACTATTAGCCATGAAACTCAAGATCATTCATAATCATTTTCTTCATAACTTTAATTCTAAACAAGTTTTTTTATGAGGTTCAAAATGTAGCTCACTGATTGTAAATAGGGATTATAAGTCAAAAGTTTCAAAGCCATATACTTTGCTCCCCTTAGTTTGGTACATCAGAAAAATACTTTGTAATTTCAAGAGATTCACACCTTAAGCATAATGTCTTTATGTACTTATGTGTTGTTACTAATTAAATGCCTACACATGATGAACATTGTACTTTGCAATATAAACTGGTAAATCCAATGTGAAGTGCATTATTTCAAATACTGACAATAATGGTTGAAGCTGCTGATATTTTAGAAAGTGGTTTTGAATGGAGAATTGGAATTTGTGAAAGGAAAATCCAAATATTTTAATACATTTTGATACAAAACAGACTGGAATTATTGTATAGCTTTAAAAAAAAAAACAGTAATAATTTCATATTATTCTTGGTTTTCACCACTAACCATTTCCCTACATATGTTAAGGTACATTAATCTAGTGACAATGTCAAATGTTCTTAGATTTAAATTGTACTGTTTATCATTTTCCCAATAAATTATGCCAGATGTCTTGTCTACATAATTAAGTCCTTCATCAATAATATTGCTATTATGAATAAATTGTATTGTATATACATATTAACTATTGTGGGCACATTTTGATTACACCCTTTTATCATTTTAATTTATTTTTATATTTTATTGCAGATGTGTGCACCTATATAAAATGTTAGGTACACTTATTATATTTTGATGCTGATGTGTTGGTATAAAAAACAAATCCTCAAGAATGTCTCTATAGAAGTTGGATCAATTGTTAAAAATCATGCATAATTGCCCACGATGATGAAATATTTTTTCAAAGTTAAAAATAAAACTGGAAATATAGGTATTTCACGTCATTTATGGGAGGAAAAGTCAATATCAAGTTCTAGGATTGTTTTATGTGTGGTACAGAGGTTTTGAAAAATATATCATCATAAGACTGGGTACATAGACAGAAATAATCCATTATTACTCTACACTTACTAAAAGATCTTTTTTCAGTGATGGTATGCAAAATAATTTCTAAGTGACTCTTCAATAATAGTGTAAACACTCCCTAGTTAGACATTTTTAGTGGAAAGCTAGTTCAGCTAATGACCAAAATGTTTTGTTGCCTAGATTAAGAATGTCTTATCATGAACTTATTTCAAATTCACCCAGATCAAATGATAGACATGGGAAATGGGTCAAAAATGACTACATTTCCATTCCTAGGTTCTAGTGTAGAGGTGTCACACCCTAAGAAACCAGCTAGCCTAGTCTCAATTTGCAAATATCACTTTCCTAGGGCTAGAAAGATTAAGTTTACCATCTGCTATTGAAATCAGTATTTGGGTTAACTAATAATGTAGTGATAGACAACTTAAATAACTATCTCTGAATAAATTTAAAATTTTGAACAATTTTTAGGCATTAATTTTACTAAAGGGTCTAAAACAGGCATAAGATGACAATGAGCTTGATTAGATTAATCAAGTCTTCTGAGGGATTTAGTATGTTAATGAAACCATCAAAATATTATTCATAGAGTTTTATAAAATCTCTTGAAGGTCGCTGTCAGTCTTGAAAATAGCAGAAGTACATCACAGCTGTTTAAATTAAGCACTGTTCGCCAGGTAGAGATACATGGGTCTCCTAATAGTAGTTACACTACTCCTAGAACTAATTGACTTAACTATATACCAGCTAATCCTAATTAATTTAATGTATCATTCGGCAGGAAGTAAAACAATATTTTAGTCAAATTTTGTTTATTACAAGTTTTTAAAAGGCATTTTGTGTCTTAAAAGCTACCTGTATGCATGTGCCATATACCTGGATAATTTCACATGGCAAATATGGATAGTGATAGTAGTTGGACCACAAACTTAATAGAAACATAGAATATATGTATTAACAGATAAGGAATTAATCCTATGTTCTGTATATTTTATTTATATCTTACCTCAGTTTAGAATACTTGCTACTGCTGCTATAAATGAATCTTCTGTTTTCTTCATGGAAATGTTTCCAGTAAGCATAATTAAATTCATAAAAGAAGCAACCTAGATTCTTCATGAATTCTATTAGGAATTTTATCACATTTTGATGTTAAGGCTAATTATTCAGAATAAACCTCTCAGTAAAATTATTACTACATTATAAAGCAAAAATGCTTCAGCCTTATCTTTGTAAGTGTTTCTATGTTATTTTATTTTTATTAAATTTCATATTAAAAATATTTTTCTTAACCATACATGTGACCTTGTATATATAATAATTTATAGTCATTATATCAATGTGTTAACTCTTATTATATTAAAGTTATAGACAACCAGTTTTCCATGATGTGAGGTTCACATCAAGGAGCTACAAATAATAATAATGTGTATAATGTTTATTATTTCCAGCAAATAATAAAAACCTCTGATGTTATATATAATCATCTATCAGAATTAAAACCCGTAAAATGTTATATATTATAATGCCTGAATAATGTGTTAAAAAATAAACACCATTATACATTCCAATTGTTGATAAATGCTAGTAACATAATGTCATGAATGATTCTACAAATTAAGAGTTTTCATACTTTATATTTTTAAATTTTAGTACTGAACATTCAGTGTTTTTGTAGTTGAATTGATAAAACTGCACAAGATTGGCATATTGCACATATATTTCATTACAAATGCAAAATGTAGTTTTGGAAAAATTTGTATCTCCAATATATCTGCAACATAGGTGTGTGGCCTGCTATGTTTTTATTTTATTGTAAAATGGTATGACTTTTGTACTTAGACTATTTGAGATGTGTAATTACAATTACTATTGTTACATATAACTGGCATGTCATGCTTTTTGTCTGATATATTATCTGCATTTAATTATTGTTATAATAATTTCTGATAGGTTTACACTCATAAATGCAGAATATTATAATATTAATGTAACATAAATGAATAAATTCTTAATTTGATCATTAAGAAAAATGAATATGTAAGTTATTTCCTCAAAAGTTGAATATATTTACATCCTTCTGAACAGATATAACATATATAAACATATGCAGTGTCAAATAACGAATCTCCTTAACTGCCTAAGACAAAATTTATTTCAACTTTAGTGCACCACAAAAATGGTTCAAACTTACAGCTGTAAATTAAATTCCAGGGTCTTTTCAGAATGAAGCTTTTGTAGTATTTTCACTATAACTAGGTGGAGGAAGCACATAAGTGCAGAAGTACATTTAATCATGAAAACCACAATTTTATTAAATATACCTCATTGTGTTTTGATTCCTCAGGGCAGAGAAAATGCAGAAGTTCAGGAGGAACGGTGGCCGAAAATAAAAATATAAGTTAAAATATAACGACAGTAATCTGTCACGTCAACAAACTTAGATGTTTCACCAGTTTTACCTAACCAGCCAGTGGCCAGTAGTCCTTGGATTAGCTAACCTGCACAGTAGGCTTCAGTGTAAAAATTGCAGAACATTTGTACCAAATAATAACATGGGTTATTTTCTTTGCAAGTGTTTGCTCAAGTTTTTGTGTTTACAGAGTGTATTTATGTATGTGCAGGTGTTCATCCGTAAACCTGAGCAAGTAATTGCATTGTGTAAAAAGAGCTTGAGAGTAAATTACACGAAATAATTATTTTATCGGGAAAAATTTTTTTATAATTACTTATTTAGCCACTCATTAAAGATTGTTACTCCTTAGTACATCTTAGTATACATTGTTTTTATGATAAAAATGGTAATTATTTCCCTGAAATGATAATACAATGATACGCTGTCACAATAGGATTCAACACCATTCAAACTTGCAGGGCACATTATGTAAAGGAGCTCCAGTTTTACTGTATAGCATTTAATACCCACGAGCTCTCCAAAAAATAATACGGACACCCTTTAAGAATCCAGAAAGAATGGTGCTCTCATAGTTGATCCCAGAGTAGCAACCAAATTCCGGATTATTTGACACTCATCTGCCACCTTCCCCATCTCCTCTGGCGTCCCCCAGGATGCAGTCCTCTCTCCTATCCGACTTAACCTTTATATTAACGAAGTCCCCCACGACCCTCACACCAACCTAATGTTATATGCAGATGACATTGCAGTATGCACCCAAACCCTGACACCTCAGTCAGCTACCTGCAGGCCCACCTGGACATCATTACACACTGGCTCCAAGACTGTAGTGACCACTTTTTGACGTTGGATTGTTGGTCCACCATACAAAGTGTCCTCTTAAAGAGAGATGTCATGCCATCGCAATACGAATAGGTCCGAGCGATATGGAAACTGTCGCAGTAGATTCCGGTGAGTGATTTGTTTTCATCTCATATATCTTAATTTTCCCAATTTTTGTCTTCACCAATGTTCGAAAATTATTTTTATTGTTATTTTACCATACTGTTAATGTGTCCTAATCCATACCTAAATGTAGTTCCGAGTAAGGTCGAACCTGTTGCAGTAACTTCTGGTAAGTTGCAGTATTCTTCCATGACCATATATTCTAGCAACGTCGCATGCATTCATACGTTGTCAGCACTGCAGTATTACAGTGGAAAAATTTCAAGTAACAAGGCTTACTTTTGGAAAGGAAAACACGTTACAGAGATAGTATATCGACAACGGATAACACAGAGGCGAAATGGAATAAATATTGTAGCTAATACTCGTGTGTAGACACAATAACCTTGATATTAGCGAGTCGAAGGATCATGACAACATAT
>WURS02437591.1:0-15240 GCA_011762765.2 Rhinocypha anisoptera | reverse complement strand
GGGGGGGGGGGGGGGGGGGGGGGGGGGGGGGGGGGGGGGGGGGGGGGGGGGGGGGGGGGGGGGGGAGAGAGACGCGGGTAACGGGTGCGAGGACGATGGATGAGGCATCCCGGAGAAATTCAGGGAACTGGATGGAGCCAAGTACCACCTCCTAAAATTCGCCTTCGTCGAAAACCTCCATGGGCCGTGGGTTTATAATAATTTTACCGACGGAAGGAGGGGGGGAGGGGGGAATGTTTCGCAGGTCATCACCCTTTCGGATCGGAAAGACATATGAGTTAATTAGATTTCCGAATTCTCATGATCATCATCAGTACTTTATTCCTAAGATTGGTTGAAGGCAGCCCCCTTCACCCCTTACTATATAATAGTGCTAGCTCTCTTACCCCTTGGTAGGTCTACTTTCTAACGTCTCTCATAATTTTCCCTATACATTTGTCCCTCGGTCTTCCTCAAAGGGGCCTTCTCCTGTATTTTTCCTTCTATTATATTCTTCACGAACCCATTATCCCTCAGGTTGTGTATCTTATCCGCCCTATTCTTCTTTTCCTTACAGCACTCCACATTGACCTCCGATCTTCTGTGCACACACTTCCCCAATCCTATGTCCGTCCACTTGATTTTCAGCATTATCCTTCAGAACCATATTTTGGAGGCTTCTATTCTTCTTTGGTCTGTTTTTCCAACTGTACACGTCTCTGATGCATAGAGTTCCATGTTCCTTACGAATGTTTTCACATACTAATATCCAGAAATAAAGCAAAACGCTAAATATTTTCTTTTTATCCCTAATTTAATTAGAATTTTTGGTATCATATTTGTTAGGTTTAAAGTGATGTAGGAATTCTGAATTGATATTTTTTCAGGATATTTAGAGAAAAAATAATTATTTAGAAATTGGTAAATGAGAAAGATTTAATGCTTTTAATTTGTAAACAAGAAAAATTAAATTTGCATATAAAAAGATTTCAGTAGTTTTGGATGAAACCAGTTAGAATTAATTCAAACTTAATACGTAAAAGGAAATATACTAGCCCAGAGTTCAAATTATGGTAATCTGTTTGCGAAAGATGTGTAACGAAAGATGAAAAACGATGTGTGATACGAATAATAACTTACATAATGAACGAATTAAGGAAGACGATTATTAAAGTAATAAACAGCTATTGTTGAAAAAAAGGAAGAATATCAGTTGTGATGTGGAACGATGAAAAAGAACCCTGTGTAATGAAATAAGAACACTAAGAACCAAAGAGGAATACCTTGACGTAAAACTTGAAGAAACAAATTGAAATTTAGGTTTTGAAGATATATGAAAAGATAATGAGAAGAGGTGTGGGGAGTCTTGTCTAGAGCTGCGAAATAAATATCAGGAAAAATTAATTTCATTGATGCTTTTATTGACTAGTTTTTGCGAACCAATATCTAGATATATCTTCATTTGATATTCCCCACAGAGAAGATATGGTTCCCGATTAAAAATTTAATTATAGCACTTATTATTCGTTATATAATGCCTTTTTCTTAATTCTCACCTCGAAATTAACATTAATTTTCATGATATTAATATTTATATTAATTATCTCAGTATTGCCTTGGTACTACTACAATCGCTTCCCTGTTTAATGAGATAAGGCCATAATTAAAGACCTTATATTGATATCAGTGGGAATTTAATATATTTTCTAAACCTACGCTTGCACATCTACATACATTACTATTACAGTTATGCATTAAACATAATTAATTCTTTCAATATTTTCCACTATTGTTTTATCCTTTTCCATAGAATAAGCTTTTTCTTTAAGATTGCTTCAATAAAGTTTCTTGTAGTCCTGAAAACTTCTATTAATAACTCACATTAATTACTTATAATCTCGTCATTCACATATTAATATGGGTAAGAGTTGAAAAAGAGATATTTCCATTCACTATAGATATGCGAGGAAAATGATGGAACCCCAATAGGGTGCAACACTCGAGCCTGTGACTTTAGCGCTAAAATACGCTACCTAAAGAAGTTTTTAATATTTTTGCAATCGTTTTATGATAATGGCAACAAAAGTAATAAAATTAAATCTTTTACGTAAATCTTAATCCATGTCACAGGAGTATCCTTATTTTGACAACCGTTATCTATCATGTCGTACCCCAAAGTTCACTAAACCCTACGGGGTTGAAAATTTTGAAGGCCACATTTGATTACTTGATTTGTTTTTATATTATGCCAGCACGCATCTGACAATCACATGTCCGACTCCTAGACAATATACATATTTGAAGAATTACGGTTTAACAGAAGTTTCAAACATTTGCCTCGCTAATGGTGCTTGCAACTGCCTTAAGGATTAGAAAATTTAATTGTTATGGGAAAAATAAAAAAAAATGATTAGAACACATTCGCTGGACTGAAAAAAATAGCATGAATACTTCGGCTTCGTCAAATAGAAGCCTTTATTTACCGTTGCCTTCAAAACTATGAATCTTGGAGTGTTTAATCTGATAAATTATGGTTAAAGTTGGAAAATCACCAAACGATCTTACGAAATGGTAACAGAAGGTCCGAAATAAAAAATTAAAAGTGTTGTCACGTCAGGAGACTCGAAAGAAGAATACGTGACCGATGTGGAAAATGTATATTCTTGTTTATGTGCATTCTTCCTGGGGAAATTAAAGGCTTAAATAATTTGATGTTTCCAGAAGAGAAAGGCCTTTTTTGTTATGCGACACTTTGTATAATGCTTTACGTGTAACTAAAGTAATTTTTAGCAATAAGAAAATCACTTCATTCTTAAAGAATGATGTCACCCCACCGTCAAAGGAAATGTTCCCTACAGACGTCGTTTCTTAAAGCTTAAGCGGCTGGTTTCGAGTCCTGTGAGCTCCACCCAGCTATGCATTCGAGAAACAGGAGGTGATGCGTCTAGCTTTACCAGTTTAGATGTACGATTCGGATTAATCAATTTAAAAGATAATAAAGGAAACTTTGTAGATTACGCCTAGTTGTACGCCTGTTTACGTTAAAGTAAATATATATTAGCTTCGGCTAAAGACCTACATGTTTAAATTATATGTAATGCTCCCATTATGGCAGTAATTTAATTACCTACCAACATTATCCTTAAAACCTACAACAAAGGGAATTTTTATATAATAAGAAATATCATCATTCTGTGGCGTGTAAAATTTGTGATACTGAATAGTTGGAAAAAGAAAATTGTCGTATATCTGCCAGACAAATCAGTAATTGTTGTACGTGCAAGGAGTCTCTCTGTTGGAAATTGGATGCTCAATGCTCCATAGGACACGAGTCCATGGAAATTAATGAATACTTTCTAATTCTACAGCGGAAGTGAGCTCCATATAGGCACAAAAAAATGGGTTCCAAGGACACCTTTACCCCAAATATTTCCCCTTGGTATTAATTATATTCCTTTTCCGGCACAAAAATTGAACTTCATTACTATCACAACCACCACGCACGTGTCGTACCAAATTCTAAGAAACCACTCTGTCGAGGAACGGATATCAAATCCACTATAAAAACCAAATGGTGTTTTTTTATAATTATAATGTAAGGGTATCAGGTTTCACTTCCTGGAAGTAGCTTATGTCCGTAGTAGGCAAGGAACAACGCACTTGTCCGTAGATTTTATTAAGGGTACCACGCGTTTCACCGCGATAAGGCATGGTAAGACGATGACCATTTAACTAATTTCACTAGACGATCCTGTATAACGGTTAGACGCGTAGTACCATCAATAAAATCGTGTGGAAGAGCACGTTGTTCTTTGCCTATTATGGATAATACCAAATGGCATAGGGCTTCTACAAATTTAAACCTCTGTCTTGAGTAGAGTTTCATTTGAATAAGAATCCGACGTTAAAACGGATTCCGTGCCTTTGAAAGCATTTTTTTTAACCATAGATTCGGTCGCCGATTAACATCTCAAGCACATATTCCTTAGCGTCTAAGTGACCGTGATTAAAAACCGATATGGGGGGGGGGGGTTTCATTCTTGCTGAGAGCAGCACTTAGCGTGGACTTGCTTTATTAGGAATATATAAAGATAAAACCACAGCATGTGTGCACGTCTCCGTCGGCATTCCAAAAAAGTGGACACGGAGGGATAACCTAGTCTTATTTTCTCTCCGTAGAATAAAGCCCTAGAGATAGATGGCTACCTAAGTCTTAATGCTGAGGAACTCGTATTCGAGCGGTAAAGGGCACTTAATGGGGTCACGGAACAAAGGATTGAGGTAATAATCTAGAGTGGAAAAAAATTAGCCAAGAAACGCCTCCTAAATAAGGGATCTATGCATTTCAGAAAATTCTTCAAGGGTATCCCAAGGCAAAGTAATCTGACGTTCGAGGGCATGCACGTACGTACTTCGTGGAAAACTATGGACGCGAGATATAATCTGCCATATTCTTTGATGAAAGCTCGTGTGGAGAAAAGGCACTTGGAGGAAGGCATCTATGAAATAACTAGCATAAAAAAAAAGGTTAAACCATCGGTCAGTTCGCGTTGATAAAATTCCTGGTAGCCTAGTGCTTGGCAATAAAAAAGAAAGACGTGTAATGGAACGCGGCCTTTTTTAAAAGAAAGGTAAGAAAACATTTCGCTAAGTGAAAGCTATCACTCGAAATCTCGGGAAGGAGGTGAATTAGCTTTCGCAAATATACGGGGATGATTATAGAATCACTTTAAAATCTCACTCAAAGCTGAAACTATGCCCAGGGAGAGTGCAATCGGAGCAGGGACTCTAGTCCCGAGGGAGTATTCGTGGGGGTGTCACAAAAGAAACCCATTCGCTCTATCAAACCTACGGAGAGAGGGAAATAAAACCAAGGGGGGGCGTCCAAAGGAGGTCGTCACGTGCACAAAAAGAAAACATCGGCGATGAAGGGGATTGTTTGTCTGTTTTTTTTCTCCTACTGAGAGGGTGGAGAGATGGGATGAATGGCGAATGCGATTCGTTTTACTTTACTCAAATAGTAGGTTAATTCTTCGGCAAAAGGGGAAAAGGGACCCTTGTCTATGGTACTCCAGGGTTTTCCTTCCGGTCGGGAGCTCCGCAAAGCACCGAGGCACAAAACAGGCATATAATGTCACAGACGGCGACGCTGAAGATAAGAATTCTAAGTGAGTGCGTCTACGGTGGTCGCTTAGGAGCGTCAATAGGGTGGAAACCAGGGTATTGTGGAAAGGGTATGTGTAGCTGCCAGGGTAGCAACTGCACCGGGAGGTATGAGCGTCTCTCTGGAATCTCCGGCGACATTCTGCTGCACTTTCAGAGTTTCTAAGCTTGCCTTATTTTGTATCTACTGCGCATGAAGTTAATCTTTACAGTTCCCTAGGGGAATTCCTCTGCTCTGCTGGAGGGCACAAAAATTGAACTCATATGCTTAGCTATGTATAAACTCTCGGTTAGTTGGAGACTAGCACTGTGAATGTATGAAGTTTAATGTTATATTCTTGTTTTTATTACCGTCAAAAGCATTTTAGTTTTCGTAAATTAAACTGAGCAAAGCATATTAAACTGAGGAAAGGGGAACCTTGAATCATGATAGTAATGAAATCCTGTTTCTAAAATTTAGATATAAAGAATAACACTTTAGCCACAATGATGATAATTTCTTTTATAACTCTTTCTTTATTGTATATGAAAACACAATTATGAATAAATTAAGTTGTGATGGGAGAAAAATATCACAAAATATGAGACAAATAGACACCCATCAGTACACACTTAAAAATTTGTATTTTTCAAACAAATAAAGAATTATATAATGTAACATGCTTGTAGCGATTAGAAATCATGTGGTTAGTTTTGTTCTTCTTCTCATTCTGTCTCCCTTCCGTTTAGTTACGAGTGACATATCCGACATTTCACGCTTTGGGAAATATGAAAGCACACACAAATGTCACTTCCTCTGAAATGGATAAAATTTTATACAGTGTTTGTATTATAAAAATACCGATTTATTTCATCAAAGGCGGAAATGACGTTGAAAAGAGAGCCACAAAACTCAAACTGAAAGGTAAAGACAATATTGGAGTCGGGAATCAAGGCTGATAAAAATACTTAGGCAATTGATTTTCATGGTCTATAGGTACAGTTGAAAATGAAAATGACATAATTTATTTATTTACAATAGAATCTTGCAGTTGGCTACAAGCCAGGTTGCAAGTATAAAAATGAATGAAACAAATGAATACAACAGTCATAATACAAAAAAAAATTTAAAGGAAAAGCACACTCTCAAATGCATATTTATAAAAACTGGATTCCCAAGTGTGTTTATAAAATTATATTGGCCAACCTCTTCTTAAAACATTTAACATTTTTTTAACCCTCGTTTAAATAGTGAGAGGTTTTTAGGGAAAGTTTTGAAGAATTCTTCAGGTAACCTGTTCCAATCCGCAATAGATATATTCACAAAGGAGTATTTTCCTTTGTCACTCTTCTGCTTCCTCGCCTTAATTTTAAATTTATGATCATTTTTTTCCTTCAAATGTGGGTTTTTCTATCCGTTTACCAATTTCCTCCCAGCCCTGGCAGCCTGTGTTTGCCTGCGCTCTTTCAAAGTCTCCCCCGACCCAAACTTCCCATCATGCAGGTTACACTGTCGTACCGCTTGTACCTTTTGATGACGAATCTGGCTGCCTTTCTTTGCAATTTTTACAGATTTTTCACCTGTCCGATTTCATGGTTGTGGTGGCGCATTATTTTCTTATCCGTCTCTATATTTTATCAAAACATAACGGTTTAATTATATTCCATAATTTGGAAAGATTATTCCATACCAATAGTTTAATAAAACGATTTGGAAAACGTCAGAGTGAAATACACTTCCTACTATTTTTCGGATCGGCTGAGTTTGACCGATTCCTAGTAGCAGTATTTTTATTTGTAGAGTGCTTCGACAGCAATGGGCATTTGGTACCTCTTTAATTCACAGAAAAAAACATTTTCAACACACACAACATCCTTGCCCCAGGCGAGATTCGAACCCGGCGAATCGGTTTTCCGGCGAGCGCGCTACCCCCAGGCTAACCCGGTCGGCTACCGACTCCCATTTCACATGGAATCGTCCTGAACCTTCGTCATATGCCACGGCGCGGCGTGAGAAATCCGCGAACGGAGTGCAAGGAGGGAGGACGGAAGGTGGAGAGGCGGGAAACTAACTTCAGAGGGCGACCCACACGTGCGATGGAGGACATGGGATTCTCTTTCTTGTTTAAAGAGGATGGCATAGAAGATAGGAGTGCTGCTAAAAAAAAAACCAATCGCGATGAACTGGAGAAAAATCGTTGAAATTTGTCCATGAAACTGGAAAAATTGCCCCCCTTGAGAAAAGATCAAAACTATGTCTGCTGTCACGTCAAATTCGATCGTTTCTTGATTATTTATTTTCATTTTGTGTACCAGGAAAGGAAAATAAAGTACGCTAAGCTTGAAGTTGAGCACTGCGAGCTCGTGTTAACGTACCTGCACTCAATCGCCCAGCTGGACGCGAGTGGTGTTCGGAAATCATAAAAGTAATCTCAAGTTCGAGGTAGCCCGTGATAATTTTTGGTCATGGATGAGAACATTCGTCAGAAGTTTACCTTTAACGCAAACGACCGATTTGATGATTCCTTAATTTAGTGTTGCAATCAGGAATTTTTATTTTAGCTCTCTCTGTTTTTAATTTGTTTTTCAACCACACTTGACTTTTAGATGTTATTTTTGTGTGTGCTTGGTTAAATTTTGTGACATTCTTCACTAAAGGAACGATGAAATATCTTATGTGACATACCAAGACAGATAACCATTGGTCGTTCGCGCTTCTTCGATTTATTTTCCAAGGCTCCCCAAACTTACTATAAGGAGCTCGTGGGGGAAAGAATGACGGGAAGTTTTCTTCGTCACCTGAGATTAAACTAGATATTGACGATCTTCAACTCACACCACATAAAAATATTCCTTGTTTCGCGCTCGTTGATCTTCTTCTTCTCTTCATCGTTGGCACGAGCTGTAAAATCCAGCAGTGATCCCGTTTATTTCATCGCGATGCAGTTGCGATGCCGCGTTCCGATGCAAACAAGATTGGATGGAAGGACGCTCGCCTTGGGCAATAGCGAGCATCCTTCGAGGACTTGGAGGCCTTTCGGTCGACTCAGGTGGTTCATATTTAATGAGAGAAGCGCAAGAGAAAATTGGTTCTCGCATGTTCAGGACTTCTCGCACGTGGCTCACTCTCAGCGAACCAAGTGCTCCGGACTGCCTTAATATCGCCTTCGGCGAGAGGCATGGAATTACTAAGGCGGTGCTACAGTCGAAACGCATCAACATAGCGTCGGATATTTTCCTGATGCAAGACCGCAATTATTCAGTTTAATCATTAATGTAAAACACAAGTGATTGTTGCACCAACAACTGTCGTCAAGGGACTCAATTTTATAAATAACATTCTCATAGGTTATATTCTAACTTATGATACGAAACGGTGATTTTCTCGTAGTAACGGTAGTTTCACTAGTAGAAACATATTTTGGAGGCTTTTCCTGCTCTCTTTCCATTCCTATCCTTTTATACCTTTCCTCCCGGTCTGAAGATATTAACTGTCCTGACCAGACTTTCCATATACAGAACACGATATGCATTCAAAGTTTCACCACAAAGTCCGTGACTACGTGCTTCGGGTGCGGTTATTAACTTTTGTAACCCTCGATTGACGTCGTTCTGCATAACAATTTGCATTGACGCTAAATGTGCTCTGGGATTAAGTCTCTCTCGGAAACAGTTGCGCAAAAAGTTGGAATTAATCCTCGTTTTTCGGAATCGCCATGAATTATTAGCTGTCGAAAATTAGATCTGCATCAGAACGCGAGTATTGCAACACGCCCATTCAAATTTTAAGTACGACTTCTCGCAATAATTTTGCGGCTTTGATATTCAATGAATATTAATTAAATTTCGAATGAATTAAAATGTGACGGAACCATTCCAAATAATGGATGGAAATCATTTAAAATAAATCTTCATCGAATCAAAAATGGTCAAAAAGAAGCCCTCGGCACCCCAGCGTCCCTCGTTAATCAGGGGATAGACTAGAAGAATCGATATGCCAGTTGGTCAGAGCCTTCAAAATGTATTTGTCAAATCGATATTTTAAAATTACGTTTCTCGACCGAAATTACTAACTCGTTTGGATGGCATTCCTTCTCTTTCGAAAATTTAGGTAACTGAATTATGCATTTTCTTCCCGAAGAATTAATTGTAATTCAGACACATGACAACTCTATTAATTTATTAAATTATATTTTTATACTCTAAAATTTATTAAGGTTGTAAGAAAGAAGAAATCTTAAGAGCGAACCAGCAAAACAAAAAACAAGGCGATCTCCTGTAACAACAATCGTTGAATTCCGAATCACTCACATCGTAATCTCCTATCCAAAACCATAAACTTCCAAAGTTCGGAGAGGAGCAAACATTGATGCAGATCACCGTCAAACTAGAATTATTCTAAAACTAAATTCTAACCCAGAAATTTATAAAAAAGAAACCACTCATTCCAAAAAACGGTCCTGGCAAAATTCAACCATCGTTGGCTTTTGAATTAAACGCAATCAGAAAATTGGCAACAACTGGGAAACAAAATTATCGAACCCATCGAAACTGTCCAAAGTCTGATACGCCTTGAAAAAAGCGGAGGAGACATCTTTTAGCGGAACGAGGACTGCTAACAGGCCTTCAAAATTGAAACAGTATCAAAAACAGGAATCGCACGCACAAATGTTTTGGTAGCTGGTGCCCCGAACCCGAATTAAACCTGGAATCAATTCCTAGACACCAAAAGATGTAATATAATAAAACCGCACGTACCTTAGTTGATCTAAAAGATGTATGAATCAATTGATTGTGAATCACTCCACCACATTTTGAAAGAACGAGGGTTAGATAAAAAAACTCTAGCATTTATTAAACAAAAGTTAACTGATCATTGGTGAAATTTCAGGTCCTTCCAAAGTAAAGAAAGGGGGTGGGGAAGGAAGGGGGATGTTACTCATCATTACTCTTCAATCGTGACCGAGAAAGGCGAGGAACAGAAGATAAAACTCAAAATTGACCAACCAATTAAATTAGGAAAGATAGACTGCATGGCCTTCGCAGACGACCCGGCGATCCTTGCGCAGGACTTATCCACAGCCACCGAAACTCTCTTAAAGAAACCGCAGAAAGAGGGGGACTCCAAATTTATATTTTGGGAGAATAGAATACATGAACAGTATCAATGATCAAGATGAGAGTATGACCAGAATAAAACCAGAATGTCTTTATGGTGCAGAAACACTGATATTATAGAGAAATAAAGACACTGAAGAAATCCAAAAGAAGGAAATTAGAATTATCAGAAAAAAATTAGGTCCAAAACAAAATGGTAAAAGGACTTCTAGATTAAGAGGAAATCAAAAAATACAAAAATATACAGACATTCCGATATGAGAAAGCTATAATTTTATTTTTTAATTCAAAATAGATTATTCTTCAATACGGCGATCCGTCCTCAAGAAATAACCTGCCAAGGGCGTTGTGGATTTAGTCCACGGCCTGCCTCCTAGGTGTCAAATATATACGCATTAAGTTTCAAAACTATCTCAGAAATTTACCTCCTTGTTCGAAACGCCGTTTTATTACCAGGTCCTATTAAAGTCACGCATTCATATTTCATAGTTAAGGACCTTAAAGTTTTTCGGTGCTCCAAACCTCCGAAACTAAGTTTTATAGTGCCTTTCTCTTTTAATGGTGGGGTATAACCTTTCCTAAAAGGGGTTATTTACAGAGAAATTGGTTTGTGATGATTGCAATCTGTGGGGAATTTAATAAATCACATAGTTAACTTTATCATTAATCTGCATATGTTTAATCATCATTATGTATAACATATCTATCATATTATTAGCTTGAAATACCTTTGTAATTACTTCTCCTGCCTAACCATTCCTTCACAGCT
Organism: Rhinocypha anisoptera; assembly: GCA_011762765.2. NCBI lineage: Eukaryota > Metazoa > Arthropoda > Insecta > Odonata > Chlorocyphidae > Rhinocypha > Rhinocypha anisoptera. The sequence continues at coordinate 4,232 of WURS02437591.1, read as the reverse complement.
TTTTAATTTTACGAACTCGTTTTGTCTTTTACTAGCTATTTAATTAATTTAGACTCAAAATTTGTCCTTGGCCTTCCTCCCTTATTTTTCCCATCCATAAATTCTTTTATAGCACCTCGTTTTCATAGCTTCTAGTAATCTTCCCGATTGAGTTAGACCATAATTTCACAGCAGAAGAACAAATCCCTAATTCCTTGACAGTAATTTTTCTAATCACGTTAATGAATAATTTCATGAGTTTTTATTGATTGATGGAAAGTAGTTTTATTGATGCATTTATCGCCTTCTCCAGTATGCAAGTAAATATTGTACACTAATGACAAGCTAACCCTGATTCGGCGCCAATTGAAAGACAAAAATTGACTCGTTAAAGAATTTATTTTCTTTCCTGTCGTTGTTTGAGCGTTGTTATTTGCTTCAACAATAAACTCAAAAATCTTCTGTTTACCAGAGTTCCGTAACCATGGAGATTGAAAAGTATTGATGAGGCCTTGTTTACTCGAAAGGACGTGGATAACACGATCATCGTCCTGAAGAACGTGACGAAACCTTTATCTATGTATACCAATCCACGACGCGAGCGTGCCTATTGCCATTTTCCTCCATTCAACCAGGTCCTACCCGATCCTCCCCAAGTTAAGAAAAGCATGTAACTAAGGTTCACTAGCCGTTTTATACCATTAATTTTCCCGTTGAAACTATAACTCATCGAGACGGCAACCTATTCGACCACATCTCTGTGAAGTGGTGCAGGAGGGAAGGATCGCGCCAGTCGGGACAAGTTCCTCCGACGCCGGGAACGACGCATCCCCGCGACGCACACCCATCCTGTCCGGACCCCTACTTTCAGGGGTAAGTCCTCTAACCGTTGGAATGCGACCAACTCGATAAAATAACCTTCGTTTCCGAGTTCGCTTGGAAGGCGATCGGCGGAAGGTTGACTAGAACTTGAACCACGTGAGTCGTCCAGATACGCACTTGTGAAAGTGACGTAACTCGACCAGCTGAACTCTTCGAAAAAGACGTCCGTCTTCTGCTAAGCAATGGGATAAGCGATTTGGCGGGGCTTCACCCGAAATGAATGTGGTCACGGGGGTCGAACTGTGAATGCGGTGCGCTCTGAAGAGGTTGTTAAGGGGTCCCGAAAAGAATTCGAACTCGGAGGTTGGCGGACGCGTGAATAAGCCGACTGGTTTCTTTTGCACGACGCACAGCGCATTCGTTGCTGCGCGGAATCGCGAAGGAGTTTTTCTCCGAATTGTGAGAGTAGTCGACTCCGCATTCGTCAGACTTAGTGGCTGCTGTTCCCATAAGTGACATGCCTATTGAAGAGACGTCTTCGGAGATCCAGGACGTCGTGTCTGATAGATTAAACACCAGTGGGAAGGGTGACTTCTACAGTGGTATTCCAAAACTTCCCGACCGTGTAAAACCAGTGCGAACGATAAGATGTATGGCGAAGGATTAGCCCGTTAAACAGTAATTTCGTTCAAGTGGGTAACATTTTATATCCTCAGTCCCAAAATTTATTGGACGCATTCTGTACTTGGTGCAATTGCACATCTATGCGATTGTATACCCAGTATTGTCCGAGGTTCGCCACGAGATTTCATTAATGCTGAGTCTCACAAGGAACTCGGGTATTCTCCGCAGTTCCTAATCTATCACCATCACTGAACTCACTCACTCTTAAGTCAACCCATTCTATTGGCAGTGCGTCTAGCCTCACCCTTAAACACCCAAGGCACCAAGGGAGGTTTCCATAAATGACGAACGTTCCGGTTACTTGGAGCGATTCAGGTGAAAGGGATGGCTGGGAAGGAAATGCAAAATACTATAAGTGGCCTCACTTCGGTGACCTCCATGAAAGACTTCCACAGTTTTTAAACATCTTTAGACCCCCAACGAAGGCATTAATTTATCGCAAGTTGGAGTTTCAGGATGTTTAAACTGCTACTTGATTTGCTTAAGTTGACGGTCGAGGGTGAAGGGAAATGAACTCGCCATCAGAAACAGTCCGATAGTCAGTCGGAGGGAATCGCTGCCTAATAATTAATAAACGGTCTCTGAAGCATTCACGAGCAATCAGACGATTTTATTTTTCAAAAGGTCTCAGCCACGGAACACCTATCCGGGTCACACGACATTGCTTTTTTTATAAGGGAAGGTAGTTCTCTACACCCATTCCCCTTCGAATTAATATGTAGATTTGAAGTGTACGTTTCGCCGTTGTTATCATTCAAGGGATAAAAAGTAAGGTAAGGACAGCTGGTATTTCCACTTATCCATATTTAGAGATTATTTCATCATCATCATCAGTACTTCAATCCGAAGATTGGTTGACTGCAGCCCTCCATCCTTTCCTACCTAGTGCTAGATCTCTTACTCCTTCGTAGGTCTTACTTCTAACGTCTCTAATAATTTGCCCTATATATCTGTCCTGCGACCTACCTAGAGGGGCCCTCCCCTCTATTTTTCCTTCTATTATATTCTTCACGAACCCATTATGCCTCAGGATGTGTCCTATCCACCTTATTCTTCTTTTCCTTATTGTAGCCCACAATTCCTTAGTTTCCTCCGCCCTTATGTACACTTCCTTGTTCCTAACTCTGTCCGTCCATTTGACTTTCAGCATCCTCCTCCAGCACCATGTCTCGTAAGGCTTTTCAATTTGTAGTGATGAAAAGACTTACGGCGTTCTATATACATCATTCACCAAGTTGCAAAGTGCTTTTTGAAACACTGTATTTGTCCACCCCTTCTGTTTCTCTTTCAAGGTAAAAAATAGACAGTAAATACTTTTTTCTTTCCCATTCGGTTTTTTTGTAATAGGAGTGTATTCAGAGTGGAGGGGAGGCTCAAGGGAGTTTCACGTTGAATGCAAGAACAAAATGTATGGACAAAATGTAAGAAATTAAGAGTTGGGGAGCATATGCATGGGAAAAGGACCGATCATATTTAAGGCCTTAACGAAATTAAAAGGTCTTGATGACGTTCATCTGATTTGTTATGTTCTGTACCCAATGACGAGCAAGGGTGAGCTCTTAAGTCATAGAATCCGAGCGATCGGCCTTGCACATCAGTGTCAGTGGTGACTAGAAAGTAAATTACAAACATAAATAAATATTGAAATACTATTAGTTATATGTGTTTTCAGGTTGCTTCCACGGCTGTGGCCATTCAGCATCTTTTTAAATCTAAGAGAAGACCAACAGGCACAACACCCAGACCCCGGGTGGGACTCGAACCTCTGGGTTAACCGGCGAGCTTTTCCCGAAGCTAACCGGCAGTCTCCTTGGTATTCAAGATGGAGGCTATCCTCCTTGAATTTGAGAGAGATAATATAATATGTGATGAGAAAAGGGTAGATTTTTAAGAACCAGGAAAAGTCATCAGATTCTTGAACAGATCCGATCAGTAGTAGTAGTCCCCAACACAAGAATAAAGGAGCATCGAACTTGCTACACAAGCAATGAACACATCAAAATTTTAAAAACATTTACTTATTCACGTACACACCAGCGATTTCACACCAAAAATATAACATGTACAAAAAAAGGGACCCAAACTCGACGCTTTAGAAGAACTAGAAATTTTAAGTTTTTGAGCTTTAAAAATGTTTGTTGAACGAATTACTGTATCCATCCCGCTCTCCCCTCCTGCATTTCCCAAGCTCTCCCTTTTCATTAACCCCTTTCCCGTCCTTTTTACCCGCACCACCAATACTCCTGAGTTTACCCAGTCACCCTCCTGCCTCCTCAGATATTATCCCGCCGCCCAACCCACTCACCACCCTCCCACATTCACGCCGAATTCTACACTTCCCCCACCCCCATGACCTTTCTTACCCCTTCCACTTTGTGCATGTGTAGTGTTCTGTTTTTGGTTTGCCTCACCTGATGACGACGTGCCACGGTGAAACCCGGGTCAGGAGAATGAATATTTGATTTGAGAAATTGCTGTGTTTTTTCGTCTTTTCTTCACGATCAAGAGTTCCTGAAATCGGAAAAATGGTCAAATGGAAGCGGAATTCTCATTAGTCAACTTGGAAATAAAGAGGTTTCCCTATTTTTCCTACGAAGTAGCTATAGGCCAATGTCTTAGTTAGGAGTTATGTCTGAGTTACAACTTTAGAGATCTGTGTCTGATGAATGAAAAGCAACACACTTGGTAATTCCACATAAAATTTTATGTGGAATTACCACGTGTTTTGTTCTCCAACCATAATGAAT
>WURS02437581.1:0-15242 GCA_011762765.2 Rhinocypha anisoptera | reverse complement strand
GATTACATAAATGTCTGGTGGAGGATGAGTGAGGGCGTGGGGAGAGGAGGGGTAAGGGGGTGAAGGAGCATTGGAAGAGGAGGAATGAGTGGGTAGGGTTTTTTCGGGCTGGAGGGGTGAGCGTTGGTTGGAGGTAGTGCGGTCTCGTAATGGGTGGTGGAAACAGTTATAAAATAAATTTGATAGGGAAGGGGGGTCCTTCATCACGTCTTTCTTCATAGGGGGGCATGTTTTAATAAGATATGCTTTCAAAAGCGACTACGCACAAGGTAACAGTAAAAAGATCACCGTATTCATTATCTTTTTCCTGTATATGGTGATTAATTATGTAGGAGAGTGAAAGGAATAATAATTTAAACTAATCATTCTATAAGTATTTTATTTATTTGAATACATCCATTCCCTTCCATCCATTACATCAGATTTCAATCAAGTCTAACTGAAATTAAATTGGTGTAATAGGATTCATAATCACGCCTATTACTAGTAATCTTCGCTTATAATTTTTAACCGTGTGTAAAGACAGGATGATTCAGGAACCCACGAATTTGACAATAGCAGCTATTAGATATAAATTTGAAAATTATATATTGTTTAACCTTTACCCAATTTTATGTTACATTTACATTTAATTGTCATGTCAAAGGGTGTTTTCTTAATGCTGCTATGCTTCTTTGAAGTCAGCAAGTATACGATTAAAGTCAAGCGGATTTATATAACTTCTCCTAATTAAGTAATGTTATTTTCTATTTACAAATATAAGACGGCCAGAAATAAATCGTTGTCATATAACCAAGGAAATTCAGGTTAGACTCATTGAATAGAATTATCTCTAACAGGGTTAAATTTGTGATCTTACGTGAAAAAGTCCGTGAAAGGCTTTTATGCCTAACCATGAAAACTGATTTGGAAAAATTGTAAATTTTGTAAGAATGTAAACAAAAATATTTTAAGATAACTTACATGTTTAGTGTGGAAGCACAATCAATATATCTATATGGGGGATGGCGAAGACGGGTCCTGCTATGGCGGAGAAAGAGTGATGATTAACACTGAATATTTTCTTTGAAAAGTCGGCATAGTAAGACGCGATGTCCTTTCGCATGTATGAAAGAGGAGTTAACTGCTTCGTCTATTTTGATCATGATCAAACATCACTGCGATGTTCCTTGACCACTGCGAATGAAAGGAAAGAGGAACTGCTTGAAAATGGTGGAAACAAACAAAATATATAGGATTAAATAATAGAGGAATGAATTATAGAGTAAGGGAAAGGAGATGAAGGGCCAACGAAGGGAAACCTTCTGAGCTATCTGAAGTAAGGAACAAAATATCCGAATGGAAAGAATCTCCAGAATTAGAGACAGCAAAGGCAGGAAAATATTTTAATACCCAACAAAAATATAATCACATGCTAAGAGATCCTCAACATTTTGTCATAATTTAATAAGACCAAAAACTTTTCCCACGCTTAACAAGTGAGTCGAATTTATGATGACAGAATGACATTTTAAAAAGACGATATTTTAAATAATGTTTTCCTCTAAAGAGTAACAATTTCTATTAATTTGGGTGATATGAAAAAGAAAAGGTTAATCGGAGGGAAGGGAAAGAAACCAGGTATGCTATGAGGGAAACTAGAGAGAGAATAAGAGAAGTTAGATAAGAAGGGAAATGAGAATGATGTAAGCACTTAAGGGGAGAGATAGCGTCGATTTATAGGGCTGATAATGGGGAAGGCTATTGAGATATTGAGAGGCATACCATTAGAGATATATTGAGAAATGACGGATGACTAGTTATGGAAACGAGGATATTCTCCTCAAATCCATTTATGAATCTCTGAATTACCTTTTTAATTGTCGCTGGTGAGTTTTTCCATCCAAAACTCTATTCACCACCTTTATTAAAGGGCCCCCACTACATTCGTATATTTATATTTTTTTATTTATTACGGTAATTTCCGTTATTTGTTAAAAAAATATTTTGAGTCATAAGATACATTTTTTGCACCTGTATATATTGTACCTGCATATATATTTTGCGATTCTATTATGATTGGATTTCATTTATTCCCTAAAGATTTGGCGTGTCTCTCAGGTATGAAATCAAGAGTGTATTTGAAATGGAAATAATCAGGTAAAATTAAAACGAATGAAATTTTCACTTACGAATGATGTAAACTTTATTATTATGATAAGCTTTTGATTAATCTCACCACCTCAAGTTGTAGAGAATTTTAATATGTCGTGAAGGTTAAGTTGGTTCGAATTCTGTCAATACATTTCGATAAAATAAGTTACAATTAACGGCTAGAAAGTTTCCTTCGGGAAAAAATTTTGATGACCAATTATGTTTTTCTGCAACCAAACGGAAACATGTTTTTCTGTTGATACGTGATTACATGAATGTGAAATTGCTACTATAATAGTTTCCTAAATTATAGTGTACATTTTTCCGATATAATCCTCTTATTTCTTGGACATGTTTGGTCCTTGTGTATCTATCTGTTTGAAATTATAGTATTTCATTCATCTGTCATTTTCAAGTAATTATTCCAAAGAAAAATTATTGGTGAAACATCTCTCATAATAATTGAAGTTTTTCTGGCGTATGGCCCGGGTAAAATGTTCTTGGGCGTGAAACCAGCTACTATTTTCTCACACCGTGGTTTCGTAAGAGAAGTCCGTCGTCTTCAGAGGTGAAGGGCTGAATCCAATAATATTCTGCTATTTTATATGCTACGAAGAGGTGCTAAATAATCATTGCCGTCGACTAAAACAAGTGTATTCAGTTCTGATTCTTCCAATGTCCAACTAACAGATATATATTGGTATATAGGTGTATTTACAATGTTCGACACTGGAACCCTAAATACGATAATGGAGTTATCCGTCGAAGCTTAAATGTTTGAAGGCTTTATCTGGTGGAAAACAAGAGAACCTATTAGGCTAAACTAAATAATTAGTTATGAAAATCGTTATTCATTAGTCATTAATTATGATCAAAATTATAAATCAGAGAGGCATAGGTAGGAAACCATTCATCGTTATTATTAAATGAGACACAATCTTTGAAATTTCACATAAATGTGGAATTTCAAAGTTTGTGTCTCATTTAATCTTGAACCGGTTCTACGAATTCACGCCGAAAACTATCTCCTACATTAATCGTTGAATTGTTCCATACTTACTGAAATCATTATAATTTAAGTCCCTTAATGATATAATGAGAACCAAAAGAAGAGAAGTATACTTATAACAAGAGGCCAACTATTAGAACAGAATTTAGGCCATAATAGTTGGTGAAAACCTAATTGGGAAAGATCTTAGGATGGAAGAGCTCTTGAGATAGGTTAAGGATGGAATTTGACACGGAATATGGAGAATGCTAGATGTAATAACCACTCATCGGAATAATAATCTGTCATGATGATTGATATAATTCATAAATTGGGCTCGTTTACGACTTCTAATTAACGTTTTAGATTACTTTTTCCATAGATTTAGGCGCATACTTTTACGATGATTTGCGTATATCCTTTTTAAGTCACTGAATTACTTAATCTCCATTTGTTTTGCACTATGTAATGAATAGTAGAGATATGAATGAAACATTATCCGTAAAATAATAATTTAGTTATTACATTTAGACCATGAATAGAGTAACGGTATATTTTCACCATGATTAAAATTATAATTGCAATGAATCGTGAAAATTACTTACTTTTAATCATTAAATGCCTTTCTGTGAAACTGAGAGGAAAAATTATCCCCAGTTACCACTAGTAAATAACTGTCTTAATTATTGAGATAGTGGGGGAAAATATTATATTCTATAATAAAATTTACATGTATTAAAATTGGAAAGATTAAGGAGCCTAACATCGCTCCAATAATCTAGTAAGGAAAACACTTGACCGAATACGAAAGAGAGACACATTGTCATATGTAATAAATTATGTTAATAGGCATAAAAGTTATAATTAATTTTTCCGAAGAAGAACTAATATTGCTCGTAGTCATCAAATATGATGTAATAATAATCAATATACGCTTGTGTTCAGGTAGTCACCCACGAATTTAAAAAAATACTAAATTTGATTTCTGTCGCTCTGAGGCGAGATACGTTAACCGCTACATTGGTTGGGAACTATTGAAAACATAAATTTCGGTATGTTCAAAGCCCATTAAGGAACCTACAACTAATTCAGGGTTAATGAGCATGGGCGCCGAATTACACATCTGCTGGATTCTTGGTGCCGTCGGATACGCGCGGGCCTGATGGTGCGGAGGCATCGTATATCTCCAAGCGGTGACGTGCCTCGCGCGACACCATCAGTCATCCATTACGATACCCCAGATTCATTATGAAGGACAGACACATCTATTTACAAATGTCATCGCTGAATTATATCGTAGGAGAATATTTGTTCATAGTTTAGTGATGATTGTCTACTTTAACTGAAAAATAACGGTTTTTTTTAGTAATGGGAACCACCCAATTTGAGCGTATTAATTAGATTTCAGGTTAAGAAATTTTTGGATGGCTTTTAATCTTCATATTTGGCATTTATCTTACGTGACAGTAATTTACGTGAGAAGCATTTCGTACTTCATTATATTTCGCTTACGACCATTATTTGCTCACGGAGTCGTTTTAAAAACTAACAAAACACTTTTATAAATTCAAAATTAGTGCGTTAGATGCTGAAAGACGAAAAGTTTGGAAACTTTTTTGCGCAATTGATACCTTCATATATTATAGTAAAGGGGATACTTACTTACTTAGTTCAATTTCCCATAATAATAAATCTAGTCATTATAGTTCATTTTATCATTTTATAAAATATCCTACTTAGGAATTGTCGACGAAAGTCAAACAGAGATTTAATTTTCCGGGCTTATATCTTTCACAGGAATGAATAATTTTTAAATGGCGTGAATATTTATATTCAATGCATTATTTTAGGACAATATATGGATTCTATGGTGATAGGTGATGCCGGAAGATTTTATATATTTATATATATATATATATTCACGCTCATAGTAAATCCTTTGATATATTTACTTCTTGAAAAATTTTATTATAAAATAAAGATGAAGTTAACATTACATTTTATTGGGATAATTAAAAAATTAAAATATCTCTTTTGCTTTAAGTAATGCCAGACCTTTGGTACATTAGAATAAATCCATATCCAATTGATTTTACCTTATTGATAACCTTGAAAATTGTTTCTGCGAGAGAGATGAGGGTCTGAGAGAGGGTATTTGTATAATACATTATTCCTAGATAGTTTATATTGTAGTATACAATAATCGTTTTTTTACTACACTTTGTGTGCATTTTTACGGTTTAGTTTCTTTTTTATATCTCAGCGTTGGTTGAAAATTTATTATAAATATACAGATTTTAACGGGAAGAAAGATAAAACTTTTATGTGTAGCAACCTATTTAACTTACTTTCAAGTTTTACGATAGTGAAAGTCATAAGGCACTATCTCAGTATCCATTTTCTGCCGACTTAACATTGGGTAACTGTAAATTGCACCGCAAGATAATAGCAGAATCAAATACAAATATTGTTCAACAGAATTAATAATATTAAAAAACATAGAAGGTGATACTTTTATCCGAAAGCTGTAATTAACAGCTATAGTATATAACAGATACAGTTAAAAAGTATTACAGTGTTTGAAATCCAATGGAGAATATTTGTTAATTAAAAAAATGAATTTAAAAGGATTTCAACTATATGCATTAAACAGGACTGCTGAGCTTGCATGGGAGATGTCCTCCACCCCCCCAAGGTGAACGTAAGGGATAAGAAAGAAATTCGAGTTGAGACACGTTTACTGATGGGACCGAAGGAGTTATACGTAGGTGTTCACTTTAATAAAGTAATCGAGGTAGACAGAAATACTGATATTTCAAAAACTTTTCCTTCCTTCACATTAGTCATAATTTCAAAACCAAACATTGTGTAAGCTATATCGATTTGTGAATGGGCAAATTTTACATTTAGTATTTCATAGTATAGTATATATTTCATGCAACTATGCTTTCAAGAACCTAGAGTATTGCTAGATATATTACGTCATTTGTAGGATTTTTCAGAATACTTAATTGATTCATTCATTTTAAATGTCTGTTTCATTGCCGGCCACTGTGGCGGTGGGGTAATATCTAAACAGAGCCTACCAATTCGAGGTTACTTTTACGAATCCCGGCTAGTTGGGTTTATCGTCCTCCACCTAGTGCATGGATGGCTGTGTGTTTGGTCCATATAAGTTGTTAAATTGTGCCACCCTTATTTGAGTTAGTTCTGAGTGAGGGCAATTGAATAATTTTAAAAAATTCCTGAAAACCATATTGACTCCATTGACTATTTTAAATAAAGGAAATGAATGAATTATTTAGAGCTATGCTAAATATTCATACATGCGTAGAGAGGCAAGTAAATTTATATTTTCATGTTAGTCACCTAATGGCAGGCACTTCGGCGTGCGGATTCCCAAGTGTATCTATCTAAAAGGGGAATAGAAACCTGTGAGAGTATAGAATTGTTTGTCACACGCAATCGCTTCACAAAGCGAGTCCTGGAGAGTTTGCGACAAGTCGTATCCGGTAGATATGCCTTTTTGTCGAATGCAAATGTTTAATTAACCATTTGCTCAACCGCCACCCAACCCTTTACGTCAAGGATCAGCGCGCTGGCCGTCGAAAGGGGGGGGGGGGGACCACCGTAGATGGGACGGCGGCCCTCTCCTCGTGCCTGCCTCCGCTCGAGTGCCTGCTTCCCACCCGCACCCCGCCCGCACTCCAAGAGCGCCCCAATCCCTCTCCACTCGTCCATCCCGTTTCGTTGCTTGCTCAACTCATTGTCCGCGGTGGATCCCACTGTCTCTCACCCTGTCACCCAGGGCCACCGCCCCTTCCCTCTCTCCCTCCCGCCCGCCTCCTTCTCCCGCCTCCTCTCGCAGCGCGGTAGATTCCCTTCGAGTTGGTCATCATCCCATTCATCTCGTTTCCCCCCCCCCCCCTCCGCATTAAAATGGCGACCTCTTCTCCTCGAGTCCCACTCACGGTCCTCGACTCTCTTCACTGCTCCGTTCAACGGAATCCCCACGGCCTAAGGCTTTTTTTTCCAGGGAATTATCTCTCTCTCTCCTCTTTTTTCCTGCTTTCAGTGATAGTGCGGTATAGACAGGGTCTAACGCGGTAGTGCGGAGGGATATATATGGGATGCAACATCTTTTTCTATGACGTACCTAACGAGATGCGTGAGTGATAAGTCACCAACCTAAGTGAAGACATAGGAAATAAAACACTTTGCTCTTCCGCAAGATAAACTTTATGGCGTACAAGATATACTTCATTTGCTACAGCTCGAAATAATGTATATCTAGTGGAAAAGATAAGTGCCTTCTTTCATGTATCATCATGAAAGTGTTCCACCGAGTGACGCCTAATGCGATTGCTCACACCTTACGTGAATTTTACTAAGGGTCGTAGATAAGAAACGTCCCTCTGAACTTGTTTCTCTATTAAACATGAGATTTATCGAGTTTTTGTGGCAAGTTTAAAAAACCACCAATTAGCTTATTGTGTTCTCAGTTTTATATGCCCTTAGAGCACAAGTAAGGCAGCCAGAATGATTTCTCTATTCGGTGATCACAAAATGAATGATCGGTGGTCAAATAAATAAAATCGACAGAAATTCACATAAATGGTAAAATTTCAGCGAACAATTAAAGAAAGAAAACTGCATTTTTTTTACAATATATTCTCTAAAAATCTTTTTTTTATTTTTAGCTTTGTCATTACTATTTCATGAGTTATTTTACCGGCCATTCGGATTCTCCATTCCTTCCTCCGCCACAACATTACTGTTTCTCCTATTTTCCCCATTCCCGGTGCCTTATTGGTAAATCCTCACTATTGTATATCAGTATGCTCCGTGCAAATATCTTGAACAATTTCCATATTTTAAGACAAGTTCGTTGGAAATTATCAGTCATCCTACTCGCGGTTACAATTATTACATAGTAATTCCTTTATTCTCGGTACTACTCAAGTAACTTATAAATTTTTATACTTGGGGTTTCGGGAGGCTTTACCATAAACTGCTTCGAATTAATTCTTCGAGTTTTATTTGATGATGTACGCGAAGCCGAAATTACGTTTTGGTGACAGAAGAAGTCGACACGATCATGGGGGCTGCATAGGTGGATGAGGGGAAATAGCTCATGTAACAGTTCTACATGAAAGTTCCAAGTATCGACTGAGCTCAATGTGTGGTCTCAGTGCCATGATTGATTTCATTTAACCTTTCCGCCTGATTCCTCCGATATTTTCTCGAATGCACTTCAATGTGGTCATTACTTTGATACTTGCAACATTTCAATACCTTTTGGACAAATGTTTTCTAGAAAACCTTAAGAATGGATTTGTCTAAGTATCAAGAAATGCGAGTACACAACGTCTAATTTTTGTCACCAAAACTACAAACATATTGAATAATATGAATTAATCAAAAATCAGGGTACTTAAAAAAATATTCTGAGCTTTTGTCATAACGTTGTGGGTTTTGTTAAAAATATTTCCTACTTGTGCACATTACTCACGATACTAATAATACGTAACCGAGGCCATTAGAAAGTCTTATGCCTAAAAAATATCACAGAAACCTATGGTATATCCAGAAAAGAGAAGAGTAATCCAAATAATGACTACCATTTTTAAGGTTCAATTTTAAGGTTAAACAAGAGCGCATTTGGGTTATTTTAATTAAGTCCTCCACTTCAATAATTCTAGGTTGTTTACGTAAAATTAATCCGGTGTATATAATGTCACAAAAAAAGTCACATAACCAAAAGTACACGAAGGAGTCATGCTTCTTATTTTAATGCATTAATTGTGGAAATCCATTACATATCACTCCCCACTGCTGAATTTCTGTTGCTAGTTTTCATCTACATTTACATAGTGCCCTGCATGCTTCGTTAGTACATGCATAATTTAATGACAGGTAATATTAGCACATCGTCGATGTAAGTAATTTAAGGTTTGCCTGTGCTGTGGTTAATGATTTTCGCGATTAGTATTGGTAGGGAATAATGTACAGGAAAAAGAATTTCGTGTAACTTTCGGTTCGGCAGCATAATTCCCTTAAATTAATCCCATGGTCCATTCCGATATATTGTGTTACTAATAAGAGTCATAATTCTCGTATTATTCCATTCTCAACCGTTCAAATTCCTATTATTTGAATTTCTACACAGTTTTACTTTTGTCTGCAATTTTCGATCTTTGAAAAACTCATTTAAATCTCTTGTAGGAAATTCGTGTCACTTTTGTTTGGCCTTGGTAATTTTGAACGATTCTATTTATCGATAACACGCCGTTTTCGTATGTGTAAGGTCGTTGCGATCTCTTTCACAATAAATGCAAGGTTGAGCATTTATTCGGTTTAAATCTAAGCGTCAATTTGTAACGCATAAGTTGACCTTATTTTATTTCCAAAGCCTTTCTTTATGGAAACAGTATGAGCATAAGTTACTTATATAAGAACAATCGCTAGTTCCCCGATGCATAATATCGACTTTTTCAGAATATCGAAGTTTTTCTTTAAAATTTACTATTAGTAAAGGAAATTATTCAATTTGAGGGTATGTTATATTTAAAAAAAATTATTTTAGCCAATTCCAAATTTGTATTTCTATTTTTTCACATTTTAACTCATTCATTCAGCATAAATTTCTTAGGAGTAAAAAAAAACTGAGTTTTTTATCCTCCAAATTTTGACCGCTCCTCGGATAGGAATCATTTGCAATAGTCTGTGTAACAAGCGCCGCACAGACTACCTTTCGATCTAACTTCGTATCTACCGAATCATCTGACTTGGACGGCCTTCGAGATGCAAACAATCATTGCTCCAAAAAATGTAACTCTATGGGTTATTGGAAACCTCAAGCCCTCTATCACTCCATGTCATTTCAATGTAATTGTGGGGGGCTTGTTATGATGGTGAAGTACTATAAAATGATGGAAATGAGACTTTAAGGAAATAGAATGGCTAGTAAGTTAAATATAAGTCTGCATGGATAAAAGCCAGAACAGGTAGAAAAGGTTATTTATTTTGATAGCGTCTTTTGGTAAATGTACAGAAAAGCAAGGTTATAGAATTAGAGTTGGATGATTAAAAGATGTTTTGCGAAAAGTAAAGTGTTGATGATAGGGAATGGCTAGTCGGTTAAATATAAGGCTGCATGGACAAAAGCCAGAACAGGTAAAAAGGGTAATTTATTTTGATAGTGTCTTTTGGTAAATATACAAAGAAGCAAGTGTACTAGAATTAGAGTTGCATTATCAACAGATATTTTACGAAAAGTAAAGAGTTGATGATATGCACCTTAGGTAAAGTCATAGGAAAAACGTTAGTGAAAATCCTCTTATGGAGTTAAATACATCTTAAATGATGTTCATGAAGAAGGATGATGGGCTTTAATTGAAAGCGTTAGCGTTATGGGTATGATGAAGGATGAAGAAATTATAGTGGACGAAGATGTGGAAATAGTAACCAGGATAGGAACTGAAATGACGAAGAACTACATTAGGAAAAGAGGTATTTGCAAAAGTGAAGGAGTTTATGAGAGGAACATTAGAAAAAGAATTGAAGTAAATATTAGTGAAAACCCTATTATGGATCCGAAACATGGCTCATAAGGAAGGTTGACGAGCATAGATTGGGGGCTTATTCGATGTGGGTTTGGCGAAAGATGAGAAGGTGAGGTGGGCAGAAAGAAAAAAAATTAAGAGGTTCTAGGGACATGACAGGAAATAGTATTTTTCTTGTGGAAAACCGAAGAAGGAAGAAAGGGTGGGTGGTAGGGACACGTATAGGTGAGTGGTTGTTTCATTACTGTAATGGATGGTAGAATTTGGGTCAAGCGACGTATAGAGGGGTATGATTTTAGATATAATGATAGGTAAAGAGTATGGATTTAGATACAAGAGGGGTTGATATGTGGTGATGAAGAGGGACTTATCGGACCGACAGTCGGTATATCGTTTCCGGAATTTAAGAAAACTATCTAGCTAAGCCTGTAGAATACTGGTCTCCATCATAATAAAAATTAAATAAATCAAAACATATGGAGAATTGTAAAATAATGCCAAATTTCTGAAATATTTCTAGTTTAGATTTTATCCATTCCTAATTTTGCTTAAAGTGCCATATTTTTAATTTTTTTGAGTTTTTAGGTAATCGGGCTATTGATAACTCTTTTACCACGGTAACATATAATTTTGGCTCCATTTACACCGTGAAGAAAATTTGCTCACTGCATTCGAAGTAGCCCTTCTTGAAGCTTTCCTAAGATCTAAGAATGTGTACTTATATGGGAATTGTTTTTTCTGGAATAAAGCGATTAATTTCAAATAATTTTAACAGACAATTTTTAATAATGACCAAAACATTAGGCTGAAAATATGGCAATGATGGTCAATATATTGGTACATGCTTCTCAACAATAGTGCCTTTAAACTGACTGTAAAAGCATTATAAAACGGGAGAATTATAGAATTGGTAATGGACGTGAAAGTGGAAATAGAAAATCAGTTGAGACGATAAACTATCTAATGATGTGGTTATAATGAACGCCGACGATGGAAAAATTCTTACTGAATCTTTAAAAATTGTAAAGACAAATTTATATGCATATTCAAGGCACAGCGACTTGCTAAGGACTTAATCTGTGGGTAAATATTAGGAATCACATTAGACTACAGTCCAAACCAAACAAACAAGTTCCAAACCACTTGAAACATCCTAGCTTCTGTCACATTTCTATTCGCTGAGCAGTCACAAGCTTCCTTCTTAGTTAAGATAGCATTGGTACAAAGTTCCTATCCTAGATTTCGAGGAGATTCCTGCATTACGAGTACGAGTTATGTTACCCGAATATACGTTTGAAATTCTTCTTGACTTTCCGATATAACATCTGTTGCAGCTGTTAGTTTTTATGAACATGGGGAAATTTTCGATTTCCAATTTTTTATCACATAAGTGTAAAGATAATGATTTCAGCGTATAAAACTGTCTATTTCAAATGTCCATCATAAGTTTCTCGTGACTTTTTCGGAGCTATTTTCCGCGAAAATCAAAATCAAATATTTCCCCTAGCTGTCTGTATTCGTTGGGAATGCTCATATTGGAGATAATTAGTAACTCGAGTGTCGGAAATGAAAATGAGTTAATGATTGATTTTTCTTAACAGTTAGCTGTGATATTATTTATAAATACGATAATTTCATGATGGAACTCATTGTTCATGAGAGGTAGTCGGACCAACCTGTGAATCATTGCTGGTATACTACTAATTCATTAGTGAATGGGCGGCATGAGTATTGCGGAATAACTACACTCTTGGAGCCGTGGTTTTTAAATAAAAATTATTGCCCACCATCAAAATGCATCCGAATAATAAATTTAGATACCCGAATCCTCCTCTTTCGTACAGCAGGAGAGTTTCTTTTTTGTTTAAATATTATTTTTGAAATGCTAAATGGACATAACCCTTAGTCCAACAATATTAGAACTCCTGTTTTACTACTATCATTATGCGTTGCAAAGAATGGGAGCGTGTGCACACAATTCTTCCCATTAACTTATATCATTGGCACTCTTGGAAGCAGAACATGTTGAAGTGATAAAATTTAGGACATCTGGAATTTCATTACAGTAAGTCAACAATTCGTAGATTAGTTTTTAGCAGGTCTCCAAGTTACCCTGTCACCTACCATTATTTTCGTACGACAGAGCTCCTGATTCGATTGAACTCTCTTGCCTGTTCCTCATGTTATGTTAGTCTTCCGCTGGTGACTCCACTAGGGATTAATTTGTAATGTAAACTACACTTTTAGGGAAATTCGAATTTTAACTGTATTCTTTAAGTATTTTATTTCACTGTAAAGAACAAATATTTGCCCCTTAAATTATTTATTCATTTTTAATTTACCAAATTATTTTATAATATAAAATAAAAATGATTATGCAAATTAAATCAAGTACAAATGAATACATACCATTATGATTTAAATTATGACCTTCAGCGAGTTACTCAAAGAATTTTGAAAAATAAGTTGATATTCCAGTTTCATACTTTTTTATGTTTCGTTATTTATCCGTAAATATTTCTTTCATTTATAATCATGAAGAAATAATTGCGACAAAAACTATATTAGGAATGGTAATAAGGACATGAATATATAGAACTGAATGAATCTAAGATAAGGAGAATGAAAATTTAACGGTTTCCAACAAGTATTATGTCAAGTTTGGGATATAATTTAATTGCGGAAATGAATTTACAATTGTCATTCACTGCAGTATTTTCAAAGTATCATAAGATATTAATATAATTGTAATAAAAATAATTTTATCATTAACTTAGAGTCATTGAATAATATAGTTAATTTATAGAATTGCGGGTCCTATTGCTTTTCGATGAATAGAATCAAATGCCTCAAGAGAAGAATATTAGACTTTTCCTGCGGCATCATTGAGGTTCTATCAAATTTAATTTGAATATTTTCTTTTGTTTGGGTTGAGATGACTTTATTTTTTCTTCTACTCGTTAGCTCAAGGTTCATTGAAAAAGGAAAATTATAATATTCATAAAATTCATCCATATTCACTATTAGATTGACAATTACATCCCTATCGTTTATTCTAGCGATTAGTTTTCGATTTGTCACGTTAAAATTCACCCACTATCATTATTAAGACTTTGTTTACATGTATCTAGGTATCGTATAACGAAAGTAAATTCACGGTCATTTAATGCCTCTTAACAATTAAGGCTTAAAAATTCAAGAAGTTATTAATTTTCTTATCTTTAATTTAATTGCTCAGGAACATTTTTAAGATTACTCCGATTGTAAATTATGTTACTTAGAAGGAGGTACCATAATCATATAGAGGACATAACAAATGCTGCTATATTTCTAAAAGTTTCAATTCAGTCTCGGCTTAAATTTGGGCATTTTGACTCTTATTAGAAATTTAATTATATAATTTTAATATGATAAATGTCTCAACGTGTACCCAAGATACTTACCAAGATGCATGACTAGCATATAACTAATTTTAATGTACCACCGATTGTGAATATTATGAAGTGGAGACTTATAAGGCAGTGGCTATGTGGCAGTCTTTAAACACGGAAATTTTGAGGGTTATAATTATTCAAAGGAATTGATGCCATGAAATGGAATGCTGACAGTTAATACGAAATAAGTGTATTTTAGTGTGCCTGCAAAAACAACAGGTAAACGTTAGGGACCAAAAAATATGCTAATTGTTTAAGAAAGTTAATGATAAAGTTGAAGAATTAAAATATATAGGAGAAATTTTAACATTGGGAACTAGTACGAAGCTTTAGCAAAACGTAATGAAAAAGAATATCGTATAACTTAGAAATTCTGTATACACAAAATATGTATAAAGGTCAACTGGACTGACTTTGGCGTCGCGAAACCGTTTGATACCTGGAAGGAATACATTGGTTTTACACATTAAAGAACTTTATTCTACTCCCATGGTTTCAACTAAACAGTCATCATCAGGTTCAATCTTCAACATTCAACTACACAGTCATCATCAGACATCTGATGATGCTGTATAGTTTAAAACAGGGCCGTGCATAAAGTTTTTTATGTGAAAAAACAAATTATTTCTTCCAGGTATGAATAAAGGTTGCCAATTTCGTAATATATAAGGAAAAAATCCTTAATGATTGCCGGCCTCGGTGGCGGCGGGGTAACGTCCTCGTCTGCAAATCCGGAGGTCGCTGGTTCGAATCCCGACTAAGTGGTTTTTCAATATCCACTAGGGCATGGATGTGTGAGTTTCGTTCTTGTTATTAAAAATTTTATAGTGCCCACTGTATTTGGCCTATTAGTGTTGCTTGTGGACGATTGAAAATAAATAGAAACTAAAGGTATAGGGCGAGGGATGCCATCATATTGACAACGATGCCTTCAAGAAAATATTTATTACGCGAATTATGTAAAAGCAATCCTTCAGAATTATTCTATATACGACTTCTTATTGTTTAAACATAAAACTGAATAAAACTGTAGAGACTTAATACGATACGATCACCGGCGAATATTATTCAAAGCTTTTGGACAGATTCGACGTTGATTTGAAGCAAAAACGGCCGCATTTG
>WURS02437570.1:0-15242 GCA_011762765.2 Rhinocypha anisoptera | reverse complement strand
CTGAACAGAGACGAAAATTTTTTGAGTTGGACTTATAATAGTATTTTTTGCATATTCTGGCCCAATTTTTGCTCAAATTTGCCAAAATTAGCTGAATTTTCATGGCTTTCAGCTATTTTTCTCGTATTTTTTTTTAAATTTGCTCATAATATATATATATATATATAGAGAGAGAGAAAGCATGGGACCAGCCGTGTTTTGCGGGTTGCCTATGCCACAGGCGCCACCCTTGCTAAATTATTCTAAGTCCAAAACGTAAACAAGGAAGAATGGCAAGTCCAGAATGTAAACAAAAGTTTGAGCATGGGATACAAGTTTATTTGCATGGAAGAGTACAAGGTAGTATTTGATTAAATGACCAAGTAATTGGTGGCACAACAATTCATTAAACAATTTACATCAATTCTCTCCAAAACAATCCATGCAGCCCTATGCTCAATGGCATGGCTGCATCCAGCAAAGTTAATGTTCAAATAAAGCATGTGCACTATCTTCAATGGTCATTTTCTTGCTGCTATTCTCTCTTCCATTAAGGTTGTCAACAGCAGATGTGCAGAATCCAAACTTAACAGATGAAAATAGGGATGGCTCGATGACCATGCATGTTGTCCCACAACTGTAAAGAAATAATTAAATTATTACACAATGATTTTATGGAAAGTAATATCAGTCAAACTACAAAGGTACCTTAAGAACCCATGTTGAAACAATCTGAATGCCACTTTCTATTAAGTGTGTAGACTTGAGAAAAATATCACAATAATAGCCTGTTTTAAAACACTGAAATTGTTAACCATTTCACTGCATTATCTCATTTACTAAATTTCTCATTTTTTTTTCTATTTTTTAAATCAATCTTTAACTAGCTATTCCAAATCACTATCTTAACTGAAAAAGGATAATGCATATGTTTGATAATTATAGTGTTAACCATTTCACTAACAAATGACACCAAGTTTTCTAAATTTCCCAGTCAAAATATTGTTAATACAACTCCAACAAACTGCAGTAGGGAGAGAAAGTTGAGAACTAATTTCTCAGTCAACTTTTAAAAAAATTCTATACTTAAATTTATGTAGGCCCTAGCTCTGAAAATTCTTTTCCAATGCAGACTTTTCCTCAAAAGCTATGAAAACAGCTAGACATTAGCTTATCTGGTGTTTATGGTTACTATTTTTTATTTCTTTAAATTGATGGAGCATAAACTAATGCCTGGGTCACCTTCCATAAATATTCAGATATTTTCAATAGTAACAGCCAAACCCTGAATTCAAAGACCCTTATCTATTTCAAACTCATTTACTGAAAAATTATGTCAACAGCTAGCAATGCTAGTACTTTGTATGTTCAACTACCAACAATTTCTCATCTAGCCTATGTAAACATTCTTAAGTCAGTAAGAGATTAAAATGAATCATTTTAAAAATTACTCCTTTAAACTTAAAAACAAATCAAGTCCCTGCCTTGTCTGCTTGAGGAACTGCAATGTATTCTGCAAGGACCAATGTGCTTCAGAATGAAAGTTTAAAAAAAATTATCTATTCTGCACACTGTGAGATCTTACTGCCTGCCTTGATTAATAGCAAGCACCTCCTGGGAGTCCATGGCCACCTTTCAGTGATTTTTTATAACCGCAGTACATTTTATGGAACTAAGGTAGCCTATCAGTATCATCCTCTTCCTCATGACCTTCTCTTGGGTATAATATTAATAATACATTTAGTTCACAATTACTTCAAGCATCAGACTTGTTTCCTTTCTTCGAATGGAACAATATTCTCTCCAGTCCAGAGAGCATTGTCATAAAAAAAATATTTAACCTCTTACATTTGAGTGAAGGCCGATTAGGAAAAGGCAATTGTTTGAAATAACTTAAGTAACAAAATTCTAACTCATTATTACTCAATTTATTTATGGGTCACCCTCTTTACACAGTATATAAAACAACAAATAATAATCATAGCACAAAATAGGTATGAGATAAATTAAATAACTGGATTTTACATCATCACAATAATGGAGGTGATAACATTTTTCAGATAGTCAATTTCAATAACATCTTGCAATAAGTAGTTAGGGGTGAATGAAGAGTAATTACCACTATGAAACTCAATCTCAAAGATCAATTTTTTCTTATGAACATAATGACTTATCAAGTGAAGTAGATTATCAGACTAAACTGTTGCCCAAGAGGTTGTAGCAAGATGTTAGTATGTTCTCTGAACTTTGAATAGTAGCACATTTAAAAGTATTACATAGATAGACAATCTGGTTGAACTTGGTGGAATGATATACATATTTGTTGTAGCAACACTGGTACAAACATCCACATTAATTAATAAAAATTATAGATCCAGGTTTCAAGATGTTTACTTAGTAACCCAGGTAATGATAATTTTTATTAATTACTGTGGACATTTGTTAAGTGTTGCCACAATAAATAAATCAGATCAACGTTAATGAAAAGAAGTTAGAGTTAAATGAAGATGCAAGTTTATTCATCAGATGCATTATCTATTTGAAGTTCAGTTTGGAGCACCTCTCCAAATTAATGTTAACCTGTCTAACCTCTTTATGCCTTCATAGTTCACAACCATCAAGTTTTCCTTAATTATCTCTTGTTCTATATATATCATCAGTCCACTACATTCTCAATTCATATCAAATAAAGGAAACCCCCTTGCCAGATTAGTTCTCAAACTCCTTTACTCTCAAAGTCTAGTCTGAAGCAGTTTTGTCTATCATAGCTATCCTGCCACTTCTAGCCCCTTAACACCATGTTGCTTTTAACTGGAGCATTCTCTATTATCCTTCTCATACTCCAAACTTAGCTAACTCTATTTCAGTCTCAATATGGTTTTCACTTATATAGTCTTCATATGTTCTATTAAATGTATTTCATTGGCCTTGTTTCACCAGCTCTTTATGCAGAGCACTTCTTGAATTCTCTTTGTATGAATTGAAGCTCTTTACTCACCAATTCTTGCATTTCATCATAACATACTTCTGTATTCACCATATTTCCATTTTTTTTTCTCAGAGGGTGTTATTGTCCATGCCTCACTTCATTATAATAGTTTTCTCCACATGGATGATCATCTTTATTTTCAGACTTGCCTGACTATTTTCAGTAATTATTTCTTCTGAAAGAACCCATTCTTTGCTTGAAGTATTCTGCTTATAATTTCCTTCTTGCTTCTTCCATCATTGGTGATATTGCTTCCTTGATTCTTCCACATTCCCAGCTGATTAGTTCAGTTTCCTTTATTCCAATTGTAGGCCATTAGTTGTATTTGTGAATCAATTTTGCTTTCCTTTCAGCATTTTCCCAAGTGCCAGAGAGTACAACCATGCTCAGTTAAGTTTTTTGGGTTCTTAGCTATTTCATGGCTTCCCTTATGAGCCACAGGAAGTAAATCTTCTTGTACAATTAATTTTATCTCTTCAAAATTGATGCTATGTGTTGGACCTGTCCTGGTGTGCTTTGATCGCAAAAAGTTCCAACCATATATGGAAGTATTGCAAAGATGGAAGGTTCCTCCCCATTCGATTTATTTTCATTTCTTCCTTGCATATTGCATTAGAATTGTAGCCACGATTTATTTTCATTTCTTCCTTGCATATTGCATTAGAATTGTAGCCATTTTCTTGCAGTGCTCTCCACAGATGTCCTTTCTCCTTTTCCAGGGTAGCTGCTTCAATCTGTGGGCTAGGAGCAGTCCTGATGTTATGTTTTATGTTGTGGCTGATGCTGTGAAGATGAATGTGACCATATGTTGGTGTGCATATTCTTCTATAAAACTGGCTAATTAAAAAAAAAAAGTTCTTAAGGCTGAATCCAACCATTTTTGTATTTGTATGTATTCCAAAAACCCTTCAGCAATGAGGGTTCACATAATTTCAAAACTTTCTTCCTCAGGGATATTGGTGAGAAAAGTTTCAAAATCAAAGTTCAAAGTTTTTCACTAAGTTAAAGGCATTTGCAAGGTTTTTCCTTGCAAATGGTATTAGCAGGCTCGCAAGTTATTTTGCCAATATCTGAGTGCATGGCATTGAAAATGGGCTGGAGTAGAGTGCCCTCCATATGGACCTTAGAAGGCCATATACAGACATGTAGTCATGGTGGCTTCAGGGCTGGATCAATGATTCATTTCCATTCTTCAATCAGGATGGAGGAATGTAGAGGATGGCTTTAGTTTGCCATTATGTCCTTGCCTTACAGTCTGACATCCCAATTGTTAGCTGGCCTTGCTCAGATGAGCCAAATGCAAGGATTGCTTTCCTTTGTCCTATGTTTCCAAAAGAAACTGGTTATCAGCATAAAACTATTTCCTCTTCATTCTTGCCAGAATCATTGTTTCCATATACCAAGCTGAGCAAGCATATGGAAGTTAAAGTACCTATCTTCACTTTTATTATTTGTTTTAGGGATGTTCACATTCTTCCTCAAGTCCATTGGAATTTCTTCTTTTATACATATTGTAAATTAGGTGTATAGTCGATTCACTGTCTTTTTCAGCATCTTATTAACAATTCCAATGATAAATCTTCCATACCTTTGTCCTTAATTAACCATAGATCCTTCAATGCAGTATCAAACTATTTCTAGTATGGTAACTCCTTTCTCACTGTCAATCCTCTCAACTCCTTGCTCTTAAAGGCAAACCCCTTGATCATTCTGCCCTGAATCTCTTCAGCCATTTTCCCTTTATTTTCTTTCCATCTATCTGCCTTCTCGTTCTCAATTCCCTTTGCTGCCTTGAATACCTTGGCTTTTTGCTCTATTAAGTGGCTTAACACAATTTTTACTTTATGAAAGTTAATATTTGGATACAATATTTGTTTAATATTTTGCACAAATAAATTTTTTTTAAAATATTGTTTCACAATTGCTATGAGAAAACCATGATGCATTATTACCAACTGACAGGAGTTTGTCAAGTGTAAAAGTTAATTGCTAAACATTAAATAAAAATGGCTCACTCATATATGACACTCCTTACATTAGTGGCAAAATTCACACTGGTATGGCATTATGAAAGTAAGGATCCAAACAATAGTTTAAGTAAAAAAAGTCATTTTAACTCTATGAAAAAATATAATCACACCAAAATGTAGATTTCCACAAGTTTTCTATTAATAACACTAGTGGTATCAATTAACAATTCAGAACATTTGTGACTTCTGTGCCAATCAATCTGCATAAAATACGTAGTGGTGAAATGAATTATCTAACCTTCATGCTAAACAAGGTGAAATCTTTGTCTACCATGTACATATTGAAAACTTATTGTATGGCAGAATTTGTGAAGAGTGAACAATTATCAATCAAAATACTATCACACACCAAGCTGAGGCAAAGTAGCTACAAAAATGTACAATGGATCTTTGAAGTTTTTATTCCCATCCACCCATTCAACACTATTTATTCAACACTAATTTAACACTACTTTAGTAAAATATAGTATTTCTTATGAAACAAACAAATGGTTCCCAAAAGTATCTGATGGGACACCAAGAAATGTAATATGTATTCTTTCAGCTGTAGAAGCAATTAGCTTGCAAGAAGTTGACAAATCTCTGACCCTTAACATTGTGGTTTGGGGCAACAATCTATCCCAAAAAATACTTATGACAAACTCCAACGTGCAGGCAGGACAAAAATATCACTGTTTACCAAATACATTCATTACCTTGAATCAGACTATATATTCTTATACTTTTACTTAATAAAAGTGCTCAAGACAAAAATCTCATCCCCCCCTGATTACAACCACTGGGGAAAAGTATTTCAATCAGCTACAGATTCTCAATAATGGTGCAGATGTAGCTCATACTTGCATGATTGCATATAGAAAATGATTTCATCTAGAATTGGCTTAGACTATCATATAGACAAACTGCAATATAAAAAAACCCTTCTACACATTCCACAACTAACATCTGGCTTATTTCAAATGGTTTACCTAAACCTAAGTAGCTTCTAGCAAATCCTTCGCAATTTTAATTTTTCCATTGCAGAAAAATATAAAGTTCAGAATACAACTGTTAATAGTTAACGCCATCACACAAAATAAGTTTGCTGTGTACATGTTCCAATGCCAATTACAAAAAAAATCTATTAAAGATTCTATTAAAGCTCTGGACTCATTGTAAACACTAACTCTTGCCCTCAATCTTAAAATTCTAACATTTTCTTCGATCCCTTATGCAATAATAGCAGTGGTAGCAATCCTAGTGCTTGCTTAATAACAAGCTTAGGCAAAGACAGCTTTCATAAATTATTCAATATATGTTCCTTGTGAGGGAATTAACATAGGAAGAAAAGACACTGCTAAAGAGTAGTCTTAAATAGGCACTGGCAGTGAGGAAGGGAATATGTTGCCACCCATCTACAATCCTGCTTCTAAAGGCATCCAATGACTAATGTAAATCCATTGCAAAGATGCTAGATCTATCATCTACAATGGACCTAAACTATTTTAAGTCTTAAAAAGAATTAACTTTCACGACTGGAAATGTGAGGTCACTTATTGCCCTGCTTGCTTATGTTCACAATTGACAAATAGTTCAAGAAACAAAAAATATCAATGTCAGGGGCATAATTAAAGAACGAATGGGGCCTATTTTATGTTATGTTATTGGGGGGGGGGGGGGGAAAGAAGATCCCCCAACATGTTTGAAACTCTTAGCTTTGGGATCTTTTTGGAGCTATTTGTGTCCAAATTTGGTCAAAGACTCTTTTAAATCTACAAACCAATAAGATTTTTAGAGAATTAAAAGCATAAGATAATTGTAGGTAATTCAAATACCTTTAATTTGAGCTCCTGTAAGCCTAATTAACTTTTTATTGCAAAACTGACGAAAAATCTACCAATAAAAAATAAATTATCACAAAAGCAATCTTTCAAGTGTTTTAATTATTTTTAAAGTAAGCTTTTTCAATTCCAAAATCTTCCGAGAGTTTGCTAAAGTAAATCGATTAATTTGTTGCTCAGATGTGTTTATTAAGAAACATTTGTTTATCCCAATGTTGAAAGCCATAAATATTTAATAACTTTTAGGACCAATTCAAAATGAATTCTCTTCTGGATGAGATATTTTAATTATTAATGAAAAAATTAAATATTAACTTATTTATTGTTTTGGAAAAGTTTTAAAACAATATGAGTCAGTATCGCACGTACTTTGTACGAGTTTCTAACTTGGGCAATGATAATAATAATTGACAATTTAATATTAGAAACAATTTAAGAAAGGCCCCTACTACGAATTGGACTCGAGTTAGGACTTTTTAAACTCAAAGCCGCTTTGTTTA
Source organism: Rhinocypha anisoptera (assembly GCA_011762765.2). Classification (NCBI taxonomy): domain Eukaryota; kingdom Metazoa; phylum Arthropoda; class Insecta; order Odonata; family Chlorocyphidae; genus Rhinocypha; species Rhinocypha anisoptera. The sequence goes on along the minus strand of WURS02437570.1, from coordinate 7,924 downwards.
TGACAATTAAAAAAAGAATCCAAGGACATTAGTTTGTCGACGTTTTCAAAGTATACTTCGTTTTTCAAAAGAATGAATTTTAGTCACTTAAAAAGCGTATAAAGTGAAGCGTACTCAGAGCGACAGTAGCGGGAGTGGTGGTGGAAATAGTCGTGCTCGCGCGCAATACAAACTTAAAACTAACTTCAAATCAGCGGCGCGCGGAGAAATTCCGCTTACCTCCATGAAAACTCACCAATTTTCGACAGTTCTATTTGAGCTGGGTTTCTTAAAAAATATTAACCACATTTGTTTTTAATAATTATGCGTATTTATACGATTTTAATTCGTATGAGTTTTCAGTTTTGATTACACAAATTAATTAAGATTTACATTATCTTTAAGAAAATTACATATATTTGCTGTGTGCATAGAATTTTTACATTTAGTTCTATTCTGTGTAACAAGTATCTTGTCGTATATCCGAGGCCGCATGGCCTAACTTAAAATATTACCGGTCTACATTGTGATAGAACTATGTATATAACTAAGCAGCATTCTAACTATTATCACCAAGTATTACTCTTTTGGGAAATTCGTCAATGCTTGAGGAATTAAAGTACCCTACATAGTCAACATTCCCAATGCATACCAATGATCTAAGTTTTGATGCTTAGGTGGTTGACCGATGTACTCTTTGCTAACAAAAAACGAGTTACTCTGATTTTGCTTGTGCATTAAATAAAATGCAAAAATGAAAGGGGAATTTTTTCAATCAACTCCCTGCCATAGTCCAGAGTATACCTTGCATTGCGATGAACTCAAAAGTCAGTCAACCTAATTAGAAAAAAAATCAGTTTTTTGAGTGATCAAAATCTTTACTTTCTAAAGATTCAGTATGACCTTATGCATTGCAACTTGTAACAAATAAAAAAAGTAAATAATGAAGGTAAATATTATCATTTAAACAAAGAAATAACCCCTACCAAAATAAAATTCATATTAGAGTTGACTCCGATGTGGGCTAGAATTTCAAATAATATGTAGATACTTAATTGAAATTTAAGGACTATAAAAAACCTGCATCATTGAACTAATGTAGAAATTCATTTTTATTAATTAGACTTTCACGTTATCTACATCTTCAATGACATTAAGTAATTAACCCAATTCTGAATTTCACTAAAATATTTTGCTTGATGGAAAAACCATTTTAAGGAACTATACAACATTGCCCAAATGAATTCGTTCAGATTGACTAAAAAGTAGACCAGAGCCGTGATTCAGAATTGAAATTACTGCATGGGACAAACATTACAAGTTTAAAACCAATGAACAAACAACTGGATGGAATCGTTTTTATGAATTACGGGTATCTAAGTTTTACGTCTATTTCATTTAACAAGATTAATTAACGCTAGCAATAAAACAAGACCACTACCTCGAGAGACCTAAAACAAAGAAAATTATACCAAATTAATATGGGAACCTTTTAGCAATATATAGCACCACCACAAATCCGAGATCGACGACGTGACTACTTCCATTTCTATCCTAAATTTAAGTATTATGTACGTAAAGGAAGTTGAAATTTACAATAATTATGAATAATGTGATCTTGAAGATACTGGAAGAATTATTTAACAAAGAAATTAGTAAAGGAAGTAAATGAGAAGTATTAAGTTTCCAATATTAAGTATATCAAGAACACCCAGTATTTAAAACATTATTACTTATCGTGCAAATCATTAAAGAAAAAATGTATCGGCAGTCTCCTACATGAAACAAGTTTGGCTAGCAATTCACGCCTCCGAGTCTAAAGGGAATACCTTCCAAATCTTCTATAGACATCACGCACAATTCCACATCTTGTATCGAACGATTTGCCGGGATGCAGTAATGTTGGGTATGACTTACGTAATTATATTAAGTGATGAGTCTCCTGTGGGAGTATGACTATACTCAAAATGAGGCAATCAACAACAAGGGAACGATTGATCTGAATATTTTCCAATGAATTTGTTAGAATGACGTTACCACGGTAATACAAAAACGGAACGAAACAATTAGCTTAATATAATTGCAATGGCTAAAATTTGCAACAAACAAGTCGCAAAGTATAAATTGAATCAAACCATATTAAATTCAAGTTTCCGGACTTCGTTAATTCAATAGAAGAGGTGTTTCCAAAACCCCGTGTGTTCTACCTTCATTGACTACCGTATGAGTATTACTATCACGATTTCTCTGATACGTAGAAGTCTTAGAATAACTAAAATTCCTTAAAAGTTACACCTAAAGAATTATTCCTCGAATGAAGGCCTATGACTCATTTTCCGATGTTAGATCGTTAATTCTTAAAATCTATAACAATATGAACATACACTGCTTAAGGGTAAGATACCGAATGCAAGGTCACAAGAATTAGACGTACCTTTTAATATTTATACAACACACTTCATGTCCGTTTTCTTCAACTTTCTTTCTATCCTCCCATGCCATGCAAAAAAACTTTTCCCTGCATTAAGCCACCTCGGAGGCCGCAAATTGACGCTCGCCTTATCTTAATGACTAATCCACTGCAATACTGCGTATACCGCTACATATAAAAACTTAATTTATTTAATCAAATTAAATAAAAACTGTTGTAGTATCGTGCTGAACTGAGGGGCCAATCATCAATTGTCTTATATATACTACCACCACTAAAGATTGTCATGTCTAATGCAATCAAGATGCTATTCCAGTACAACGACATCCAAGTCTTGATAAGAGGCGAGAATGAGATTCTGGTATGAGCATAACTATGCACGCACAAAATTAAACCAGGAATTTTAAGAATAAAAATTACTATTCCGAATAATGAATTATTTCCAGCTACCTTTTCTCGATATCCCAGTCCTCTGTGGACCTGACTTCTCACCCAGAGAGCCTCTCTTTGGCATCCGGAGGATGCTCTGTTTCATGATGATCGAACTGACGTTCCAACGGTGGTTGGTTGCAGAGATTCAGCTTCATGATGATCGAATTGACTTTCCAACGGTGGTCGGTAAACAAGAGAAACCTCGATTGCATATGAACCCTCTTTCCCCACAGCAACAGCCGTTGCCACTTCTGTTACTGATCATTCCAATCACCCCTTCTCGGTGACCTCGAGGTAATGAAAAGTGGACAAATTAGATGAATAAGCAAGTCATACATAAAAGGAGCGTAATATATTAGAATCAAATTAAAGCAGTTACGTCATAAATTAAGTCGTCACTCTGTACATTTCCTGAAGGCGAGAAACCCGTTCAAATGGAAGTAGAACTCGATAACCTACCCGTATGCGCAGAGGTGCTTTCCACTGCAAAGCATGGTCATATTGCATTGACAGAATCTGCATGCATTCCATTTGAATTCCACATTGTGGCAACGTTCAATGACCCTCGAATTATTCAACGGAAGAATCAAATAGCTCGTTCGATACAGTCAGAATCCTAGCCTTTCGAAGTACATGACCGAAATCCACAGCATTTACATTACTCCTATTCCAGGATTCCAACTCCCGTTGTCAAAATTGACGCCTAAAAGGAAAAAAACATTAAAATTACACTAAATTTTCCATAGTTAAAGATTTAAAATAATGGCTGGATTTGGTTCCATCTGATCATTTCGTCAAAACCAAGAAAACAGCATTTATAAAATTATTTTCAATATTTTTAGGACAACCTGGCATGCATGAATGCCTTAAATTTGCAAATCGTATAAAAAAAGTCTTCGCCCTTGGTTTTGATAAATAATTAACAAAAACGAATAAATTAGACACTGGTGACCAATCGACATACATGAAGTAACGAAAAATTTTCCTTGCGTACAATTACATCCCATTTAAAGCATTGAATGTGAATCTTTAGATATAGCGTCCCTCGCCGGCCACAAGCTGAGAGAGTTCGTTTTGGGTGTAAAGAGTAATTTTAGTAGTTCAAAAATAGTTTTCATTCTAACATTAAGCGCGATATTAAGAAGCCGGGAGAATATTTGGAGGCTTTTGACGGCCATTTAAAAAATGTTGGAATTGTGACCGCCGGAATTACAAATAAACATAGCATTAGGGATATTATCACATTGGCTCTAAAGACTCAAGGGCGGAACCGAGAAATGCGTTACATGACTTCAAGTCAAGGAGTAAACCGAGAAAATTCATTTCAAAGCGATTTACACATGGTACTATCACACTTTCATGTAATAATAGATGGATGATCACGAGAAATTTCGGACGTCATAGTCACTTGCCTTAAGAATCGAAGGAAATTTTCAACATCTCTACTCGAACAATTTTGCCAATACCGTGAAAACTCACCCGTAGAACACGTCCACCAAAGCCTCCAGCTGAAGACTGAATGAGAACTCATGCCTTGTGCAGGCTCGAACAACTGATTAGAAGGAAGAAGCGGATTGGTTGCCTCGATGATGGTGTGGGGATACTGGAATCATGGGAATTACTGAGGGTTGAGGGGGAAACTCTAGGCGCTAGGGACGTGCATGAGACATTGGAGGGGGTGGAGGGGAAGGGCAGGAAACGTTGCCTGGGTGAGTGGGAGGAGGGAGAGTATGTGCAACGCAGAGAATGGAGTGTACCGCCGTTTAAAGTAAAATGCGTACGGCAATTACGACTAATATTGTACAATATTAGGGAAGAGAGAAGGACACTCGAAGACTTTTTCTCTTGACAACTTTTTATCTTTACTATCTAGACCAGGGAGGGCACGCATTAAGTCAATCAGAGCTGAATGTATTATTACAAGGAGTCACACCAAAGTTACATAGTATTAAATACACCAATTCAAATTTAACATCTGTAATGCAATATTAAAATAAAATTTGTATGACAAATTATTAGTACGGAGCCATAGATAGAGTGAAAAAAGTTCCGAAATAATAAAAAATAAGTACCTATTTAAGTTTTCATTGGGAACTCGCATAATGAACAACCGCATTTCCAACTACATCTCGAAGTAGACACTTTATCACACATAAATAGAAATATCTTGATGCAGCTCTTCAATTTTACAACGGGTGTAAAATGTATTATTGAGTGTGTGAATTTTAATTTTTCATTTGACTTTTGGTTTTGGAAATCTCTTCGGTCAGAATAACTCAACTGATGGTAACAAAGAAAGTTCACGAAAAAGAACATTTACTTGCCAGAAAAGTAAATCGAATCAGTGACCTTTGAATATCAAAGACGAAACATTAAGCTCAATCAACAATGAAAACACGACTAACTATATTTTACATGGGTAATGTTTTTCAATTCATCATTTGGAGCTTCACGGGTGGGAAACTTTCAACACTAAAAATTAATCGGTGAATTTGACAAATATTTGAATCCGAATACCCATTTTAATGAGTTATCTTCAGGTCCTATCCTGACGTTGCCCTTCCGCAATTCATGAAAAAGTTATGAACTGGCAATTGACTGGGCCAATCACTGTTACGATGGCCTTTCATCTCTATGCAAAGTGTTTGATTCCCGGGAGATTGAGGCGTTTCGCTATCAAATTACGACCTGAGTGGAACTAACCTATAGGAACCGTTCGTTCATCGGATGGGAATCGAAATATATTTAAAAGAATCACAGGCACAATGTAATTACCAATCGCCAGACCCCGAACACCCCGTCCCCCGTCGTAGTGGCACCTGTATTCACGACCAACCATAACCCACTTCCCTTTCCTTCCCCCTTCGATGCCTGCCCCCACTCTCTGACATGTTTGTATATAAATGGCTGTCTATGTATGATTTTTGTACCTGATGATGACCCTGTAGCGTTGAAACTAGTTGTACCAAATTAAAAAATCAAGTTGAAAAATACGGAGTACGTTATTCCTTTTCTCAGAAATGGATTTCCACATAGTTAAGCCTGATAATATAGAAGTCTATTCTCCTAATCATAGAGTTCCTTCACATACACCTTCCATCTTTTGCAAATATCTTGCTGTTCTATTAGTATCTTTCCTGACTTATTTTTTGTAGAAGGGATCTTGTTTCCTGTTCTATTTCCCGTTAAGACTTTACTTTCCCATATAGTAAGCCCATTTCTCCTTGCTTCTCTAACTTCTCCATGCACTCACACTGTTCTTTCCACCATGCCTCCTTCACCTTATCAATTTTGTTGAATATGCATCCCTAATTATCTATCTAAGATTTTTTTATTGATACTTCATTAGGTTAAATAAACTGTTATAAAGGGCAATGTATTTTTTTGTTATGTTGTGGCTCAATTCAGGTCAAGAACCTTGGAGACCACCCAAACTTACTAATTTATTTCCTTGTGTGTGTATTGTAAAATTGTATATTTCAATGTAGAAATAAGTATATTGTTATTATATTATTATATAATTAACTATTGTGAGCTTAGCAAACTGACAGAACCAGAAATTAAATTGACTAGGATAAAAATAATATCTACCATTAAAATTAGGATTTAGAAAAAATTTAAATAGTTCAATTGTAAAGATGATAATTGGTAGAGGGTGAATTCACTCAAATAAAAACATTGACATAATAAATCAATTTGCACTGGAGTAAAAGGACATAATATAGGAAAAATGTTGATTACATGACGTTGAATTGAATAAATCAATTTGCATTGGAGTAAAAGGACATAAAATAGGAAAAATTTTTATTACATTAATGTTATATACAGTATGGAAGAAAAATGGAATTTTAAAAGCCAAAACACAGTGAAAGACAGAATGAATAGGCAAAGAAAATCAAACAATTAAATTATACGAAGGAAACTAAAAATGGAAGAGTTAAATAGTGGGAAAAAGAATGTAAAGAAATTTTCAAATTGAAAAATTCAAATTGAAGAGTAAGGTGGAAAAAGTAGAGTTGATGAAAACAGCAGAATGATGAGAAATGACGTATATTTTGGAAAGATTTGAGCAATGCAGTACGAGGAAATAGAGGTTAGACAGGAAATTCTATTAAAAGAAATTAACAATATATTATACAAATGGAAAGAATGGATGAAAGATCTATATATTTTTTAAATAAGAAACATTAAAGTGTAAACATAGGTAAAGATGAAAATATAGGAGGTGAAAACATGAGTAGAAGTATAAAATGAATGGGAAGATACAAGAAGCATCTATTAAAAAAGGAATAGCTGAGGAAACAGACAATATATTTGATGAACTTCTGATAAACCTACAGAAAAGAACTGAAGGTGTTAAAACATTCAGATATATAATTTAATTCAATTTCGAGAACCAAAGAATGGCACTAAGATTTTTAAACACATAAATCATTCCAAAAAAAAACATTAAAATGGAATTTATAAGTATAATCAGTTTGATAATACACAAAACAAAAAAACTCATTTGAAGGCGGAAGAAGAGTATATATTGGAAGAGAAGGTAATCCATAAAAAAGTTAACTTAGAGGAAATGGAAGGGCCCATGCAATGTAATTATAGTAGTTAAATGCTTACTGAAAAGTGATAGAGAAAAAAGAAGAGTCAGAATGATGGCAAAAGAAGCATTTTCAAAGCTTCAAGGAGCTTAAATTATGGTATGCCAGAATATTAAATAGAGGTTGGATTTGAAGATGAAAAAGAGAATGTTTAAATCATTAATGGAATACTGAGAATAAAAACAGCACTTTTCCACAGAAAAATAAAACTTTAATGTACAACGTATGTCTCAGCTCACTGAGCCATTGGATGGCTCACTGAAGAAGGCTCAGTGAGCTGAAACGTATGTCGTACATTAAAGTTTTATTTTTCTGTGGAAAAGTGCTGTTTTTATTCCCAGTATGAATCTCTTCCACCACATCACGCGTATCAAGTACTGCTGCGTTAAATTCAGACATTGTAGATATAGATACCAAATCGACTACATTCTCGTCAGACAAAGGTATAGGAATCAAGTAAAACAGTGCAAGACTTATCCAAGTG
>WURS02437559.1:0-15243 GCA_011762765.2 Rhinocypha anisoptera | reverse complement strand
TTGGTCCGAGTTTTCCGGAGTTATATATATATATATATATATATACTTCTCCATATATATATGTAGACTATATATATATATATATATATATATATATATAAATAGGGAAACTATCAGAGATGTTAGAAAGAAGAATTACCAACGAGTAAGAAAGTTACTATTGGATAGGAATGGATGGAGGGAGGGCTGCAGTAAACAAATCTTCGGATTGAAGCACAGATGATGAGAAACGTTAAAGAAGCTTTGCCTTACTGGACCCAAGGATTATATATAATCTGTAACACCAATTTGAATCGTACTATTCTACCAGGTAACATCAAGGAGCAAGAAAAATTAAATTTCCTCTTATTGAATTGCGAAAAATATTTTGTGAAGTAAGAGTGAGTAATAAGAGAGGGGCTTTAGGAAATATTTCAAAATCTACGAAAAAATAATTGTTCGGTTATTGAAACCGGGCATTTTAGCTACCGTTAAAGTTTACACATTTTTCAATTGGGCTAAAATAAACGGCTATGGGATAGTATTTCGTGATTGAAGACATAACTATTCACTTTGAGCATTAAAAAAATTGTAAATGTTGGCATAGCTATTGTTGAAAATTTGATTCCATATTTTTCTATATGATTTAGTTTCCCTAATTGAAACACATTTTAGAGGCTCTTATGAGCCTAAAATTCCTCTCCTCTTCCATTCCCATTCTTGGTAACCCTTCCTCTCGGTCTAAAGAGTCTAATAGCTAAACCTGACTTAAAATAACCCTAAAAAATGTGTCTACTATACAAAATTTATTTACATAAATCTTGCTTCCTGTATTCAGTGTTCATTTTGTTCACGTATTCCTGTGTTTCATAATTCCCCTAAGTGATATATTGATATTAAAAAAAACTGTTTTAATTCAGAAAATCTTGACTAATTTATCAACACACTAATAAAAATTATAATATTTTTCGGCTTATAAGACGCGGTAACCTCCTCAGATCATTTTACTAAAAATCTATATGCTTTTTTTATTGTGTAATCAATGTATGTATCCCAAAATACAAGACCAAATTTAGATTGCGCTCACCATGCCCATGGGTGTTTTAAGCAGGAAAATATGAGACACGAAAAAAGTACTTTTTTTCGCGATACAAAATACTAATAACTAAAGCAGACTATACTACCTGTCTTCCTAAAGGTAACTCGTTTTCCTAATGGATTGTTTGCCGAGCAATAACGGTGCTCAGAAGTCTCTAAGAACTTCTAAGAAGTTCTCTAAGAATATTACTAATTATCGGAGGAAATTTATCGGATAAATTTAATACATGCATATGGTCCAAATTAAGAGGTATGCGGTGTGCTTAGTTCAAATTTATAATTCATTAGATATTTCTTCACCGGATATATTCAAGTTTAATCTTATGCTAATACAGATGTGAATTGCATAAATTATTATAGGTTATGTTATTATACTTCTAAGTTACCTCGAAAAGTCTGGCCTGAAATGAATTCTGAAAGAATAAGTAAGTTTTTATTCCTTTACTAGGCATGATATAGGAAATTGTTCCTTTGTTTCTGTTCACGAAAATTCTGTTTTTTATTCTTTTTTCATTGTATTACAGATCTTGATTTTTAAGGAGGAATATAGAAACTTCGTTCTTGTAAAAGGTTTCAGGTTTTCCTGGCGAATAGACCTTAGGAAGATTTCCTGGGTTTCCCACCGGGTCCTCTGGATTATTGTCACCTACGTTTCGTTAGCTATGTACCTCACCCATCGTCTTCATGGTGAGGGACTCACGTTGCAGACGATGCCGGAGTATAGCTGTCAAGATGTCGTTGACGATAAACCAGCGGACCCGGTTGGAACCATAGAACTCATCCGACAGTACGACCATTTTGTTTATGAATGACGCAACACCCTAATCACAATAAAGCTACTTAATAAAACACATTTATATTCATATACATAATATCTGTGGAAGTCAACTACTGATGCACATTAACTGGTATTTTCATGGGCATTACACAGGAAACATGGGAGAAAGACGCAAGTTATTAATCAGTAATTATAATCAGTTATCGGAATAAGGATGGAAGGATCTGAAGTAAGGATCAGAAATGTGCTAAGATTTGTGAGAAAAAGTAAATCCTACAAATATTACCTAATTTCTTGTACCTTCATTGCCTTATAAAGGTGGTAGTGGCAACCGAAATATTCCGAAAATAATAGGAGTAATTGAAGTAACTTTGCAGTTTCCACATGATAATTTATTTAACACGACCATGGTTTCGTAGCAGGGCTACATCATCAGGTGTAATATAATTACAGTAAAATTTGTAGTATTCATGTCCAGAGATGATCCACTAATTAATATTTCTTAACATGTTTTAAATGTTAAAATTTTCTTAACATTTAAAAAATGTTTATGTTATAATCATGGTTATTCACATTCATATTGTATAATTCTTTAAACCTAGGTGAAAGCACTCCAAGTTGAAATAAGGGACCTTCAGAGTGAGTTTGAAAGTGAAAGGACAGACTACTTGGAAACCATTAGGCGGCAAAATCAACAACTAAAGCTTCATCAGCAAATCATAGACAAAGTAATACCAGCTCTTAAATACGAATGCAACTACAGGTATGGCTTATATCTTTAGCATAATGAATATATAGAAACTTTCATACAAAGTTGAGTGGTTTAAACAAAGAAGTGTACTTTTTATGAAATTTATAAAGCATATTTCTTATTGAATTTACTATATGACTATTTCACTTGTGTAAAGTTAACATGAGTTTATTTTTGTGATTATTATTATTATTATTTTAAACAGTGATCCAGAGAGAATCAAGCAGGATGCTATTTGGAGTGAAGATTATCAACGCTGGAGGCTTCCCGAGATGATCCCCATGAGGATAAGATTTCCACCAGCACAACCCCTTTCTGTAAATGGTCATGGTGATCAGATGGAGGCCATAAACACTGGTTCCACCATAGATGTTGAGAACATTGAAGAGGAGGATGAAGATGTGGGGAGTGTTCTAAAGGTATTTCTAACTAGCTTCAGGTAACCACCTTCATAAGTATTAATATTTTTGATTATAGGATCAATCAATGGCCATTGTCATTTAGCACATCTTAAATGAATGATGTGCATGTGGGTGTTTGATGAATGCATGTGTGTGGTTGTCAGAGTGGTCAACAGTAGAGTTATTAGCAGCAAGTTTGATGAATGCATTTCTTCTGCTTGGTTTTGGGAAATTCTTTTCTGACCCACCCTCTTCATATTCCTCAGTTTTCTTAGAGTTTTGGCAGTGTGTAGGTTATGAATCAAGGCATTTACTTACTGATTAGTGTTAAATTGGTCTGAAATTATCTAGGGAAGTGAATAAGAAGTACAAATCTGTTATATTTCCATATGAAATATTTTAACTCCAGTCATACTCTCCATTTCCCCACTCTGAGGAAAAAGGGAAACTTAGATTATAAGGGTCATCCCAGATTACCAGGGACTGCTACCTGCTACACTCTTACTGGTACTTGAAGGGAAGAATGTCCTGCCTACTTTTCCCCTACACACAGCCAACATGAAAGAACAGCTGAAGTGTTAAATACAGTTTTCTAATAATGCAATAGGACTTTGTTATTCCTTTTCCCTAAAGCATTTACATAGGCTACATTGTCACTCCAGTTCATTCATTGCGGTGAATTTTCTTATCCTTTATAGTTAAAACTTGACCGCAGTGGAGCTGAAGACTTTACTGGAAATTACATGCGTCCTAAGCGAGCAACTGAGTTGTTAAATAGAGCCAAAGAAGAAGCATCCAAAAACATGGCCCGATGGAAAAGTAAGAATGCATTGATACAAAAAATTATTTTTTTAATTGTTATATATATTTTTGGGTGAAACAGTAGTGAGGTTTCAGTAACAACAGTAACCATCAGAAATAAGGTTGGAGTCATGACTCAGGCTAGAGTTCATTTTTACTCATCTCCAGGAGATGAAATTCACATTAAGATTACACAAGAAAATTTAATGAGTCATCTCCCATATTTAGCACGGAATTCAATGGTTAGAGTTCAAAATCATGCTCACAAGACTGTTTTGTCACCCTATTAAGGAAGCATTATATTACTACAACTATTTTCCTGTGGCTATAAAATATATATATCAAAAATATAATAAGAGCAATGTAAAATAACTAATGTGCATACTATATATTAAAGTGGAGTTCATAAATATCATAATTACAAACAATATTTACTCCATTTCTAAATTTAAGATGAAGGCAAATCAAATAGAATTGATCTTTGTAACTTAAAGAAACTATGAATTTGAAATAAATTAAATGCTCAAGTTTTTAATCAAGCAAACATGATGAAATAGCCAATTAATTCATACTATGCTAAAGACTTATTGCTGCTGGTACATATATCAAGCTACTCATTCATATATGTCATCACATCTCAATATTGCTCCAGTCATTTTAGTCATTTTAGTCATTTTTAGTGATGAAAAATTGGATTATTAAAAAGATTCCTTTACTTAAATAGGCTATTCAAGCCATGGCTCAGCCACACAATCTGAAATTGGGCTACATAGGCGCCCAAATGGTGTTTACTTTCACAACTCTGTTACTGGGAGTGGTGGTATCGGCTTGAATAGTACATGGAGTGGTAGTATCAACAGTGCATGGGCAGGTGAGTTCTGATAATTTATCCGAATGTTATACAGATATTAACCATTGATATAGCATATGTTTTATAATATAATTTCTTTACTTCATTTATTTACTGCTTACTCTTCTTTAAATTTCAATAGCATTTAACCCTTCTAATACAGGGATTACTAAGCCTGCTGGCAATTACAGCCATAAGCCTACCAGGCTAGACACCCTCCCTGTTTTAGAAAAGAAGATAAATAGAAAGAAAGGAAAACATGAACTTAATACAATGGAGTTTGCTTGAGGTAAATATGATTGTTAGACAATCTGTAATAAATAATATACATTTTATAATGGATGACTCTATAGAGTGAAGTGCATTTTATCGGTGTTTGATGTTTTGACAAAGTATTTCTTTTTCTCAACTAGTAACTTATAGGCTAACTAAATAAATCCATTTTTATTCAAGTTGATAAGATAAGTTTCTAAATGAATTATAACACATGCAAAAATATGAATAACACCAGAACCAGTCACTTTAAATGAATAATGTGCATGATTTATCAGTAAATTAAGAAAATTAGAATTATCATTTGATTAGTGCCTCTGTGAACAATATATAGCCAAATAATTGTTTTTACCTCAAATTTAATTATCCCAGTTCATTGTAATTTCCATATTTCTGTTACAATTATGATTATGATTCATCACTGAATTATTATTTCCTACTTTTCAGGTATCATTTATAAATGAATGATCTCTCCAAAGTTCTCCTTGAGTGGTTTTCTGAGACTGTATCCTTTCATGATAACTTCAAAAATTCTGTTTACAAATTTGAACATTCAGAATGGAAATTAATGTCTGGTTTTAGAAAATATTTGGTGACTCTTATACAATATTGTAAAGCAACTGGGCTGCTCTCGGTACCCAATGCTTCCAAAACTGCATTAGCCTCTTGTTAGATAAACGTACTAGTCAACAAGGCCATTGACAAGAAGTCATTATAGATTGGCCCACTGGCAGTAAAAGGGGTAATACAAAATGCCATAATCTGCCAGATGATGACACGTTGTACCTGGCTGGGTTAGCCAGGGAGTAGCATGCTTGCTGGCTTACCCAATGGTCACAGATTTAAGTCCTGCCCTTCCCCTTGAAAAGAATGGATTATTTCACTTTTGGGTCACCAGATGTGTTAAAACATCTTTGTACAAACAGGGACTGTATGTTAATTATAGTTTATCCTTATGTAAAAGTGTCCTTAACCAATAAACAGATTAATAGTTTTTTGACAACTCAGAGACACAAAAAGTGATGTAAGTACCTGATGAAATTTCAATGCAATGAACATTTAAAATATTCATAATGGACATAACCAATTAAAGCTTAAGGATTTTTCCAAGTGTAAACAAGTGTGTACTGATTTTTTTGAGTTTTCAAGTGCAAAATATTATAGTCATGCACAAGACAAAGGACTTGACATCTTTATCATCAAACTTGAGCCAAATAAATGATCCCTAGAAGCCAAAAATATGACAGCAGAATCATACGGTATCAGCCAATAACATTTTAAAAGAAATTACTGAGAGTAATATGTTCAGCATTGAAATTAGTTATGTGCCATACCCAAGACATCCATTTTTGTCAAAATTATATTATGTAGAATAATGCTGATAAAAAAATTGTATTTGTATGATATCTGTTTTCTCTCCCAAAATCACAAAATTACTTCAAGCAAATTCCAGCCTTGGTGGCAGCAGGATAACATCCTTGTCTGCAAACCTGGAGATCGCAGGTTCAAATCCCAACTAGGTGGATTTTTCTCCATGGCATGGATGTGTGTGTTTCATCTGTGGCTCAGGGGGAGTTAAAATGGTTTCAAGAATGACAGTGTCTGATAATGAAAAAAAATGTTTTTTTTTTGCAGTCATGAAATAGGATCCTAATTTTTAATGGGCTTGAAATTTTATCAAGCGTTCATGCTAATAATACATACTGATGAATGTGGGAGACTGTTATTAAAACCAGTTGTGCTACATAAAAAAATACAGGTGTGGCAAATTGTGTCAAGATTTTTCACACAAGTTTTAAATTGCCTGGATCAAATACCATATTTTTCAGCCATTGTTAATTCTCATTTTGTCTCTGTTAATCTTTCTTCTATTTTCCAATGATACTGTTCATAATGTACTTTTTCTATAATTTTTATTATTGATTTAAATATCAAACATTTGCAATCAGGATTGAAAGACATTTAGTGACAGAAACAGGTTCCACTATATCACAGTATATTCAGCATTGAGAATATCTGTCAGTATGCGTTCATAAAAATTGTTATTCTAGCCGCAGCTAATAATTCACAAAATTTTCTTTGTCTTCAAATTCAGCAACATTCACACAATGTTCTTATTTACCTACATTTATTAGGTACTTCAGTAACTTGTATGGATACAAAAAGTATCTCTCTTCCTTGTTCTGGCAGCAGAAGCATGTTACACTTATGCTTTACACCTCTGAAGGTTGAAGACCCTTTATTATAGACATTTTTTTAAAGTAGTAAATTCAAAAAGTGTGGACATTAGGAAGTGTTGTGATGTAATCCTTATGCATGATGGTGTGTTATTAGAATATTTACATTGTAAATGTTTGCTTGTTTAATTAATAATATAGTACAAAATGGTCTTTTGTCACAGACAAAAATTCTGAAATAAAGACTGAGGAATTACATTTTAGAAACGCAAACACAATGTACATAAAAATAAGTGGTGTATAAGAAATTATTTTGATCTCATTAAAGTATAGAATCGTCATGACTGCCTTAGGTGAATTAATCATTATTTAAATATGTGAAAAAATCCACTTTATGATTACCATTAATAGGTTACACTCCACATGATTGGTGGCACAACTCAAAAACTATTATTTGTATCTTGTCTATAACATACTCATGCTAAATTTGTTACTATACTATCAGTGAAAGTCTAAGACATATAGTTAAATACCATCTTTTGAATAATTGCCAGTTACACTACACATTTATGATATTTTTTCAATTCTATTTTTCCACATTCATAATTTTTACGTACGTTAACTTGGATGAAACTCTGTATATAGCTTGCATGAAATTCTGTATATATGATGTACATATGTATTTATTATGTATACATGTGAATATGTGCATACTCATTACACAAATTCATATATAACCAGGTCTACCATTGCAGCAATAATGATATAACGTCTACATATGTATTTATTTGGTTCACACATTTACTAACTGTGCATGTCATGAATGACAAACATTATTCATAAATATTATATGCATGCTATTCCCTTGATTGATGACAGTGGTACCTAACTAATCAACTGTGCTGTGGGATATCTAATGAAAAAAATCAAACATTCTGTAAACATAATAAAATTCTAGAATAACTTTCAGTAAGAAAATATCAATAAGTGGCAATGAAAAATATGAATCCAAGGTACAACCATTATTTTATTTTCATATATTTCCTACTTCAAGGCAGTAGATATTTCAAAATATTGGAATTTATTTGAGTAATCCTCCATTAGTATTTTGAGACCCTGATTTGAAAATTTGCCAATCTAGTTCAGGCTTACCAGCACTAGGTTAGAAACTACTGGTCTATGATATATACTGTATGTATATATATATATATATATACACACACAGTAATTGCACGTGTGTGTGTATATATATATACACATACACACACACGCAAGCTTTGCTTTTAAAAAATATTTTTTCCTGATTTCAGTATCACTTGGTTTGCTTTCCAATGAAATTATTCAAGTATTTGTAATTCCTATATTGAGGATTTTACTTGGTGGAAGTAGTCATTTTGCTTTTTATATTTTATTTAGAAAGTAATGTTTTATTTGATGGTTACTTGTCAAAGACAGTTTATGGTAAATATATTTAATTTTGTCTTGCATGGGATTTGAGTAACTGTTGAGCAATTTTATCTTATTTCATGGAGAAATTTGGTGCTGAAATGAATATGATGTCATAGGCCTTTAACCTAAAAATCCACCTTTCATAGTGCATAAAAACATTTACTAGGAGTGCATAAAATAATACTTATGTTAAATAATTAGACCAATATACCAATAGCTTATGAATACAGTGTCTCCAAAAAGATGTGTATAATGACAGAATGGAGCATGATGAATAAGATTAAAAAATTTTAATTACCCACCCTAAATTACACCACCATCTCTTAATAAGTGATATCACCTACAAAAAGAAAACATTCTCCATGAGCAACATCTTGTAAATATTTGTTTGATGTGATTCAAATTCATGTTTTCTTAAGTAATATTTTAAATGGTATACCTTAGAGAAAGTGGCTATACAAGTGTGATAAATGGCTATGCAGCCTGTGTGGCAAGCTACATACACTCTGCAACCGGCCATGCAGGCTGTGTAGCCATTTGGCACACTTGTGTAGCCACGTCCTCCTAGTCACAAAAATGTCCAAATTCTTTTAACTAAAGGTTCACCAACCTAAAGCAGCATTTAAGAAAAGATTATTTGGGTAAAAATAATTATAAAATATTCTATAAGTGATGTTTCAACAATTTGTACTATTTTTATAAGGTAATGAGGAATGACAAATAATATGTCACCATAGCCATTATTTTACATAACCTTCGCTCATTCACTGTTCAACTACAATTTTGAAAACCCTAAAAAAAATGAATCCATAGCAACTTCTTAGGAATGTGTATATTGTATGCTGTTCTCTCTGTACTTGAATGATTTCTTCATATTTGTTTTGTGTAATCATATTTGTTAAGAATAAGTACATGATTGTGTAAACTATATTTAAAATAATTTTTCTTTTTTTAATTATTTTAATATTATATTTTCAAGTACTAATTGCCAAATTTCCTGAATTACTCTACTTGGCAAGTTTATAGAGCACAAAGATGATGATTTTCCGAGGCCTGAAGAATTTCACTCAAGAAGTTTGTTTGTAAAAAATAGTGCTCCTGAGAGTAAGAAATCGGAGATAACCAAAGCACGAAATACTAATATCTCTAGATTTTTTAAAACTTGAGAGAAAGTGCCAATAAGGAATATCAGTGTATGTACCAAATTTTAGTTTTTTTATTATTTAAAATTTTTAATGTTTCACATTATGGGAATTTATTTTATATTTAACAAAACTGTGGACCATCCTGAAAAATATTTGCCTAAAAGCCTTTGTACTCACTGAATAATGTTTGCTTAAATTTTAGTAAAAATATAAGGTACTAATTATAAAATATATGTTTAAGTCAGCGAATTTTGTATAATACATTGTGTCCTCTTGTAATGGAATTGTATCCAGCTGGACTGGTTTTCCACTTTCTTATGAAGTTTGAATGTTTCATTTATTTTTGTGAAAATAAAAATACATATGAACTGAAGTTGTGCCAAACCAAATGGCAGCCAAATTTATTTTCAAACCTTAAACACCACATTGAATAATAAATCTCGCTATTTATAGGTAGGTACTGCATTTCAAATTCCTTTGAATTGTACTTTTTAAAATAAGGATGTGGTCAAATACTGTGTCAAATTATGGCACAAAATGTCAGCTTTTACTCTATTATTTAATTCCTCGGGAGAAAAAGAGAAATTTTATTATTTAGTTGCCAATTTGAACTATTTTTAATACTGATCTCTCATATTTAAGTGGAGTTTATAGTGAGGTCTAATATTACTGTGGTGATATGTTCTATATATCTCTGAATTTTCTATGACTTTTATAGGAGACGTCTACAATTTTGATTTGAGTGATATGAAGAGCCATTAGCAAAAAAAAGGAGGTACATCCATGTAATGAATGCAATGCTGCTTGGCAGGTAACCACCATAATTTAATGTTGTTCATACAAAAAATACTTTTCATTAGTGTGATCATAGCAATGCCAGTCACATAATTCTAAAAGTAAAGGAAATAAATATGTCATTCTCAGGAGATATGAATTAAATAGCAAGAGTGTATATTCTTCTATGAACCTCAAGTATTCAGCCATAAGGGAAAAAAATAGTTTTCAATTGAGACCCCCAACAACATAAGAAGATCACTCAACAATCAATTGACCAGACCTACAAACTGCAGAAAAGTTTTCTGAAGGTGCAATCAGGTAAGTCATCAATTTCCTCAATCAGTGGGCAAATTTGGAGTGTATAAACATAAGCTTTCTCTCTTAAGAAGCAGTTTCTGGTATTAGTTGCTGAAAGCTTTGAATCTTCATATTCAAAAATGACAACAACTCAAGTGACTTCCATGCTTCTTTTGTGGAAAAGTCTTACCAAGCTACTGTCATTTTTTAATATGAATATGCTTTCTTTTCCATCCATCTTCCTTTTTTTCCTATTTCTTTGTATCTGGCAATTGAATTAAAAAATAAAAATTTCAAGATCCATCCTTTGTACATTTGACCTTATAAAGGTCTACCATATTAAAATTTTTAGTTAGACTCATCTATCAATAAAAAAGTGACAAGAATTATCCTTCCTAATAATTTTAATAGGGTTAAGCAAGAATCCATCTGGTGTATTATTAATTATCCCTTTTCATTCTTATTTACATTAGATACTGATACAAAACATATGCTATGTTACCCAACACACTCCAATTCTGTGCCACTTCTCATTATATCATTGTAATATTACTAATTTGTATTTTAACTATTTTGGCTACATTTACTCCCTAGAGGTTTTCTTTTGGTTACAGCTTGAGCCATACAATTAGTTTCAGAGAAGTTTCAATCCTCTTTAAATTCCTCATCTATGAATTTATTCATTCAGGATAGTTTATCATTCTTTCATATAATCTTACAGTTCATTCAGTTTTTCAGTTGTGTCATATTATATACTAACTCTTTAATAGCTACCCCTTAAATAATTCAGAGCCAAAGGAGCATCATACCCTAAAAACTCAGGTCTTAGAAGGGAAAGAAAATAGGAGCAATTGATTAGAGCTCTCTTCTCACAGGATCATCAGAGACTAATTCAATGTCCAGGGTGAAGAATACAGCTTTAAACAGCAAAAAAATCCAAGTTGTGTTTAAAGTGGTGTTGTAGAAGCTGGAAAATCCCAATAAAGCCTGGCAGAAACGAAATCCATTGCCTTGCTTAGCAAATGGAAGTTCATTAGTAATTTGACTCATTGAAGAAAGATTGAAAATAGATTAACATGACTTTTCATATGTTGAGTCACAACAGAGAAATATAGCTAGATTTGTTTCCATGTAAATGTTTTTGGATAAATATGAATGTAATCAGATCAATGGTCAAATAGAATGATGTGTCTTCTGAAAGCCTTGTTCTAATCCACAGAATGTGTCTTCATTGACATAAGTTTCTATCATGCCATCACACATGGAGATACCCATAACTATGTTAGTGATAAGCAAGGTGTCATTGCTAGAATTTAAAGTAAAGAGTATAAATATATTAATCGGACATGCTCAAAAAAATTTATAAAAGCATAGTTGCTGATGTTATTGACACCCAGATTACTTACAATAGTAGAGGTAGGTACCAGTACTAATCTTAAAAGAATTTTCTTTACTCCAAATCATGTGTTAATGTCCAGTTCGAATATTCATTATTTTTTGGAGTGTAAATTTATATACTTGTAAAGACCTCACCAAATACTTTCTCTTGATATTGATAGGTATGAATGAATGTTGCATTTGTGGCTTGATGAACTGATGTTATCATATGTAATAGCACACTGTTTGTTGAGGTTACTCATCAGATTGTCCTTCGGGCCCATGATGTGAGAAATTAGGATTTGTTTTCAACAATAAATAAATACCCTTTTATTATTTTTGGAACATCATTCAATTTAATTATCCTGAATACTAGGTCAAAGAAATTATATCGTTTTCACATTTGTGGCTTCAATATGAGGATGTAACATATCCTACACTTGCTTAAATCACAATACCTATAACACATGCTGTAAATATATTTTTCTTATTAAGTAATTCCTGCAAAAATGTATATCAACAGCAGTGTATGTCCCATCTACAATTTTCTTTATAGTGTCCTTTAAATATTTCACACTTAACAGTAAGTCCTTAATTTCAATGTCCACTTGAAATAAAGAATGTCATAAAATGTTAGTTGAATGAATTAATGGCTGTTTTTATTTTGGAAATCATACTTTTGACCATAGAGTATCTGAAAGTCTCCTTCTTTTAAAGACCCTTTAGGTGCAAAACTCATCAAGCAGGTATTCTAGGTCATTCTATTGACCAAAATTTCTCCAACCATAACAAAATAACAATTTGGATCAAATTTTCATACTTACACATTTTAAAGCTATATTTACCAATAAAATAAATATGAATGCATTGTCATTTGATGATAAAGTGAATACATACATAATCTACTGTAAAATAAAAAAAATTGAGTACTTGTCCTGAAATTATGAATGAATTTCTAATGATGTTATCAAGGAACATTTTCATTACTCTTTCCAAAGTGAGGGTTTTTTTATATCAATGACTTCTTTCCTGCTCTTAGCGATTCATGACTTCCATTTCATTGCCCCAAATGAAATTGTGAATTCCTCTCTATTCCAATGTATATATTCCCCTTTCCATTCATTATCTTCCCCTCTATAATACATTTTCTCCCATATCCACCTTTGAAGCAGTCTCAAATGAACCTTTTCATCATTTTTAGTAGTGATATTTTCTTATTCAGAGTGCATCAATGGCTAAGGTCATTTAGCACCTCCTGAACTTAAAACCTGCGACCTTTGAATTAGCAGTATTTTGTGCTACCCATTGTTGCTTGCATCATTGTTTCTGGCAATTCATTATTTCCCCATCACCTTACAATGGTCTACTATGTACTTTCCATATGGGTAAGATAAGTGTAACCTACACGTTACTAAATCATCTTTGAACACCATCATTCAATAAATTCAATTGATTATCAATCATCATCTTTGCATCAATTCAAAATTAATAAAAATCAAATGTATGCATGTTTGTTGCATAAAACTCACAAGTACAATTAATAAAACATGAAGATCAGTTATCCTATTCATTTGGCTGCTGATTTGGATAGTTCATATAGGTACTACCTGTACTCTTTTTAATAAAACGACCATTGAATTTTATTCATATTATTCACTGTGCAAAATCTTAATACTGTTATTATAAAATGGAGATAGCTATTTTCCACTGTTAAAGTAAAGCATTCAACCGGGCACTGCATCATCTTTAGGTCTGTTGGGTTAAAATTCACCCATCCAGATTGCGAAACTTTCTAAAAAAAAAAGCCATTCGCACTCATAACGTGACCCCCCCTTATCTCCCAGCCCCTAACTTAATCCCCATCATTAACTACCAGCCGGCGAGATAGAGCCCTTCCTCCTTACCTCCCCGCAGCGGAAACCACTTCATTGTCCCCACAGGTAAAGGAGTTAGTTATGCGTGAAAGTATGTTGATAATTTAGTAGGAGAAAAGCTCCCGTTTGGATCTTGCATATTGTAGTTGTTTTCGTGCATGTTTGTAGTGAGAAGTCTAACATTGTCTCATATGTTGTGAATGTTCTACTATTTTATTTTGCTTACGGGTTGCTTCATTCTGAGTGCAATGTGTCTCTTAACATTTGCATTTGGGAGTGAATGTGAGTGTTTGGTGGTGACTCACCCCCTGCCACACTCCTTTGCGGCGGTTTGCAGGGTAATGCTTAGAGGTGGAAGTAGAAAACAATATTCTGCGGTAGATGATTTTATGTATAACGAGTCACTCGCTATGCATATATATTCATCTTACTATTGGCTATAATTAGTTGTTCATTCACCCGAGAAATGTACTGTAATGCATAATATACAACATCTCGAGTACCATCTGTTCTAGACGCCATTAGCCATCTTCCTCTTTCATTTTTACCTGGGTCATAAATAATGGAGGGAACTGTTATCATAAAGGTATTATAACTTACATATAAAATTATTAAAGTGTACAAAAAACGGTACAATAATGATATGTCCTTACAAATAACAAACAAAACTTATTATTATTCGTCTCAAAATTGAAGTATAAAAAAATGAGGTTGATAGGCACTCTTAGAAGATGGTGATTGTGTTTCGATGTGTCTTCTCCTGGCGGCTTCTCCGAAAATATCACGTTGGGTCGAGTCCTTCCCTCTGCAAATAAGTCCACACACTACCAAGGTGACGGAAAGAAGGACGTTTCCCAGCCAAGTTCAATAGCCGTTGATTTTTCGGCCTCGACAAACTCATCGGGTTCCTTTAGTCTCCTCTATACCCCGTCTGTCTTCCCACGAGGGCTCGTGCGTACGCAGGCATCAAAGGAGGAGAGAGACTGATGGATGACAAACAGTGGACGGTTAATCTTGCGTGGAAGTACTATAAAGGACCTTAAAAAGAGTGCTACTCATCAGGAAGGATATCTCTGGCAAATTTTGTCTGCCCCCCTACAATTCCCCACTCACACCACCTTCATTGTGACCAAGATCCTGGCTAGGTAAAGTGTGGAAACGATACCCCAGGCCCCATATATCCCGAGCGGGCACCACCAGACTTCTTTTTGCTCCC
>WURS02437539.1:0-15244 GCA_011762765.2 Rhinocypha anisoptera | reverse complement strand
CTCTCTCTCTCTCTCTCTCTCTCTCTCTCCCTCTCTCTCTCTCTCTCTCTCTCTCTCTCTCTCTCTCTCTCTCTCTATTTCACTCACTATCTCTCTCTCACTCTCTCTTTCATTCTTTCTCTCTTCTTATTCTCTCTCTCTCTCCTTATTCTCTCTCTCTCTCTTAATCTCCATTATCTAGAATTCGTCAATCTGGCCTCCCGTTTCGGTTGTTGACCAACGAAACGCAAGACTCGGTGGAAAATCTGGTTGCCAAACTCAACGGGTTCGGCTATGACTTTAACCCTAACGAGGTCATTGCACCGATGGTGGTGGTCAAGAAGCATCTCGCCCGACACCAACTTCGACCTTATCTTCTTGTTCATCCAAGTTAGTTTAAAAATTCGAATCATAACACCGATAGTTAGATTCGAATCAGAACAGTGAAAGTTAGATTCGAATTAGTGATGAATTCGAATCCTAACAGTGAAAGTTAGGTTCGAATCGGTTAAGCACAGTGGAAGTAGGGTAACTTTCAGAGTACAACAAAAAATGGCAGAGAACCAAAAATGCCAGAAAATGAACATGAACATAGAACATAGAAACCCACCCAGTTACTTTTCATTAATATATAGGAGATGTTTGGATACTTTTTACTGTCACACTTCTCGCGCATGCGTTGTTATGACTCGAATGTTTAACCGATTTGAGTCTAACTTTTATAGTTATGATTCGAATCTACTCTTCGTTGTTATGATTCGAATTCTTAACCGATTCGAATCTTACTTTTGTTGTTATGAATTCTTAACCGATTCAATTTTATCTCGTTTTTCAGAACTGCTTCCCGACATGGCCTCTGTGCCTCAAGAAGACCCGAACTGTGTGGTAGTTGGCGACGCCTCGGTCTACTTCACCTACGAAGCCACCAACCGAGCTTTTCAACTCTTGATGCGTCTCAAGGAGAGATTGCCCGAGATGAGCGAAGACCACCGGAGATCGCTGCTAATCTCGATGGGTCGTAACAAGTTCTACCGCGAACACGGAGAGTTGGTTATGGATCTTGGTGCTTATACGGCTGCACTCGAGTACTCTACCGATCTGACAGCGTTAATCATTGGAAAACCATCGAAGGACTACTTTCAAGCCGCTCTCGATACTTTTGATCCACCGGTTGACCCTGCTCAGGTTATCATGGTTGGTGATGATATTGTCGGCGATGTGGGCGGGGCTCAAAAATGTGGTAAGTGGGGTGTCACCTACAAAAGTTAGATTCGAATCTGTTAAAAATTCGAATTGTAACAAAGTAAAATTCGAATCTGTTAAATTCGAAGTGTAACACATAGAAAGTTAGATTCGAATCGGGTAAGAATTAGAATTGTAACACCGAGAAAGTTCGATTCAATTCGAGTAAGAATTCGAATTCAATTGCGCATGTGTTATTAGTGTTAAGAACTCTTATTCGATTCGATTTTATTCTATTTTATATAAAGTATATAAATTTAGATTCGAATTATTTTCAAGTTTTATTTGAATATTTGTTTTTTGTTTTGAATATTTCGAATTCTTATATTGTCTAAATTATCTCAATTACACAAAACTTTTTTCTCTATAATTTTTGCTTTATTTATTTTTAAAATAAATAAATTACTAACCATAACATGCATTTTCCACTCATGTAGGAATGAGAGGAGTTCTGGTTCGAACCGGCAAATACCAAGCAAAGGATGAGACTCACCCGGAGGTGAAGCCAGATGCCATTGTCGATAATCTCAGTGCTGCCATTGAACAGATTATTGCTACTCGCCAATCTAGCCAATAAGTTGTTTGTTTTGTATTGTGTGCAATAAATAAATTAAAACATTTTGAATCCATTTTGAACCATATTATTATTTGATATCACTTTCGATATGATCGATATCACTTGTGATCTTTAAAATGACGTGTGTTAAAGTTGCGCAACTTGTTGAATCGAGCAATCAGATCGGAAGCCGAATCATCATCATCATCGTTATTATTATGGTGAGCAGGAGCAATTTTGGTGTCATCATCATCCTGAACCGAGTCCACCTCCTGTCCGGGACCACTTTGGATGGCAACCTTTCCATGAAAATGCGTTGGATCGTCGGGTCCATGTAGGAAAAAAAATTAGGTCACTTTTGAGCACTTCAAGAAAGAGAGAGAGAGAGAGAGTTAGAGAGAGAAGGAGAAAGAGAAGGAGAGAGAAAGGGAGAGGGGGGAAGAGAGAGGAGGAGAGAGAGAGAGAGAGTTAGAGAGAGAGAGGGAGAGAGAGAAGGGGAGATAGAGAAAGGGAGAGAGATAGAGGAGAGAAAGAGGGAGAGAGAGAATTAGAGAGAGAGAGAAAGGGAGAGAGAGATATAGAAGAGGAGATAGAGAGAAGGGGAGAGAGAGGAAGAGAGAGAGAGAGAGAGAGAATTAGAGAGACGGAGAGAGATAGAGAGAGAGAGAGAGAGAGAGAGCAACCTTTCTCCGGAAATCAGTGGGATTGTCGGGTCCATGTGAAATTAAGTCACTTTTGAGCACTTCATCGAGTCGAGTTTGAGGTGGGAGAGAGGGAGAGAGATAGAGATAGAGAGGGGGATACAGAGAGGGAGAGAGAGATAGAGAGGTGAGAGAGACAGAGGGAGAGAGGGGAAGAGAGAGAAAGAGAGAATGAGAAAGAGGGAGAGAGAGAGAGAGAGAGAGAGAGAGAACAACCTTTCCACGAAAACCCGTGGGATCGTCGGGTCCATGTGAAATTAAGTCACTTTTGAGCACTTCAAGAGTGTCGAGTCGAGTTTGAAGGTTCTCCTCGGTGGCAATCCGGTGCATCAACGCCTCCACCTGTCCACTTGCCACCGGGGCTAGATTGGCACCCGTTTTCGCAATGGCACTATCCACATTGGTCACCTTGTCCAGGCTCAACTCGAATCGATCCAACACCAAATTGATATGTTCCAGATTCATTGATTGCAACGCTGAGTCGATGGTTCGAGTGAGCACTGAGGCTGATGTGGCGACTTGCTTTGCAACGGAAGCCATTGCTACTCGACTTGCTATGGTTTCAACTCTTGCCGACATCTCAAGTAGTGTGATTGACTGGGCTCGTTGACGGACCTAAAGGGGAAATAAGTGAAGATTTTCTTTTAAAAAGAAGCAACGTTGAAGTGAATCACAACAGGGAAAGTTAGATTCGAATCGGTGATGAATTCGAATCATAACAACGTAAGTTGGATTCGAATCGGTGATGAATTGGATTCACAACAGTAAAAGTAAGATTCGAATCGGTGATGAATTCGAATTACAACAGTGAAAGTTAGATTCGAATCTTAAAGTACATGCATGAGAATCGTGGATGAAAACGAAAAATGCCAGAACATGAACATAAAACATAGATCACGATACCCAAGATCATTCTTTCATATATAAAAAAACTTTTTCGTTTTCTGTAATACTTCTTGCGCATGCGCAGTAAGATTCGAATTCTTAACCGATTCGAATCTAACTTTCGTTGTTGTGATTCGAATTCATCACCGATTTGAATCTAACTTTCACTGTTGTGATTCTAATTCATTACCGATTCAAATTTAACTTATTAATTGTTGTAATTCGAATTCATCATCGATTCGAATCTAATTTTCACTGTTGTGATTCGAATTCTAGTCTATATATTTGAACCCAAATAGACTCCTTACTGCACTCTCCGCGTGCACTTGAGCTCGATCGGGTCGGTTGGCTCGCATCGCGGTTCGGCACTTGGCCAACTCGGACTTTTCCGCACGGTCACATTTACGCGACTGACGGGCTAGTTGTTTGGCGGTGAGACGCAAGTGAAAAACGTGACGATCCATACACCAAAAATAATCAAACTCAAACATACCCCAACCCAAATTGGTTCAATTTAAAGCTCAAAATTAACATTTTTAGTCTAAATTAATTATAAAGTTATAAAACAATCAAGAAATTTTTTCTGATTGTACTTCAAAGGGTGCAGAGAGGGTAAGGCAGACAGAGAGAGGGAGAGAGAAAAAAGAGAAAGAGACAAAGATATAAAGAGAAACAGAGAGAGAGAGAGGGAGAGAGAGAGATATTCCCTATTTCAAAATAGGCACCATTTTTCAAATCAAAAACATTATTAAGAAAAATATTATTTTCTCATTTATTTATTGGTTTGTATTGCAAAATTAAAATCATAATAATAAAATAAATAATAATAATTGTAATCCATCATTGATTTTGATCTGACAAAAAAATAATTTATCTCTTTGTGTAATAATAATAAGAGTAATAATTTAATTTGAATTACATTTGTTTTGGATTATTAATAATATAATAATTATACTGATTTCAGGCAACAAAAATACTTTTTTACGATATAAAATTTGAGAGTAAGGGAGAGAGAGAGAGAGAGAGAGAATTTAGGCAAGCGAATTAACAACATGTGGCATCAAAAATCGGCGAATGACGGCATTTTCTTCGCTCAAGTCAATCTTGTAGTATACATCTTGGTATTGAACTGTGATGGGAGAAAGAGAGAGAGAGAGAGAGAGAGAGAGAGAAAGAGAGAGAGAGGTTAGAATTAAAATATAACTAAGTAAAAAAAGACAAACTTGTAGCTCCAAGAAATATATCATCGGTGAGTCTTCTTTCTTGGTGCATTCGAAGATCGGTGACAATTGAGGTGAGCTTGTCGATGTAGCCTCTATCTTGGAACTCGTTTGTACACTGAAATTTTGTATAAAATAATATAAACAAACCAAAAAATCAATAACAATCTTTAATAACCAAAACGAAATAGTCATCATTGTTATGAATCGAATTCTTATCCGATTCGAATCTAACTTTCGTTGTTATGAATCGAATTCAAATTCGATTCGAATCTAATTTTCGTTGTTATATTTCGAATTCTTATCCGATTCGAATCTAACTTTTTGTAACTTTAAATTTTTAATTAATTTTTATTTTTTAAAATTACTATTTAAAATCCAACTCTAAAAGATCTAACCAAATTTATTTTTCTAAAATGTCTATTAAAACTAAATAAGAATCTTCGCTCGGTTTTGACTCTTATTTAGTTATATATAGACAACTTTTTAGAAAAAAAATTTAAATAATTTAATTTTATATTTTAAAAATTAAAAAAATTATGACAGTTGTCACAAAAAACCATTTGTCAGTAAGGAGAAAGCTTGTTTAAGAATTAAAAGTTATTATATACTATTCTATCAACTTTGATTGTCGAGAGTTGAGATATTATAGTTACTAAGTTTTTTTTATAAATGATAATAAATTAAAGAATCCAAAACCAAAACAAACCTCAATCACCTCGCCCTGTGGACTGAGTATAAGATGTGCCGTCTCATTCGGCTCCGGGTCATTCGCATTGGGTGCCATTCTCACACCGTACTCATCATTGGCTGCTGTGTACGACATATTTTTCCCTTTTCTCTCCGACGCGAGTAGCTTGAGATCAATCAAGATGATAGTGATTATTATGATTAAGGTTCAAAGTTCACAAGCGAAAACAAAAATCCGAAAGAAGAACGTCACAGCTGTGTGTGTAGGTTTGTTTTGATTGTCAGATTGTGTGTGTCTCCCCCTCCTCCACCTCAGAACGTCCACAGATGACGTTATGAAATTAGGAAATTTTTGTTGCTACTTTGAATCTCAAATTATTTTGTTATATATATCGACGAATATTTTTTGATTGAAAAACTAAGTACCAGGAAGCATTATTTTCAATTTTTACGGTCAAATGTTGTTCATATATCATTGACACCTAAACTGTTTTACACTTTTGTCAATTAATCTTGTTGACTCACTGGTGAGTCATTGTCAGTGACTCATTGATGAGCAATTTCAAATTGCCAATTTGCCAACGCTTTGTTCATCTCGAAGACATAAGTTTTTTGCAGTGTAATTTTAGAAACTAAACGTTGGAAACACTTTTGGTACGAACACAATCAACACGTGCTTAATTTTTTCACGATGTTACCAATCACCACCGATTCGTGTCGTCAAGGTAAATTTTATTTAAAATTTTACTAAATGATGCTTCTTACTCACACTAAAAAATAAAGATTCGTGATTTCGCGAATTTATGATTAGCTTCGAATTTAGAATTTACGAAATCCCAAATTTATTAAAGTAAATTCGCGATTTTGCAAATTTTTTAAAACAAAATTCGCAAAACCACGAATTTCGAGATTTCACCGCAATTTTGTGAATTTAAAATTTGTAAAATCAGGAATAACTTTCATGAATTTTAAATTTGCAAAATTGCGGTGGTTCTTTGAAATTCGCAAAATTGAAATTTTTTTTAGTGTGCTGGTATCCATTGTCACCGATTCGAATCTTATTTTCACAGTTGTGATTCGAATTTTATTTAGATTCGATTCGAATGTTGTGCATAACTCTTCGAATTCTCATTCAATTTGATTCGAACTTTCGAATTTTTCCAATTCTCACTCGATTTGTTTCGAACTTTTTTTTGCATATTTCTTCAAATCATAGTAACTCAATTTAGTAAAAAAATTTAAAAAGTTAACTAAAAATCATTAAGTTGAAATTTTTTTAAATAATTATGTTATTATAATTATAATTATATTAATTATTTTTATAAATATTTCCCCCGCAGTGTTGTCTCAAGACGAAACAAGCGACGTGGTTTACTGGCCAGTGTTACGATGGGCCAACGAGCAGTTGTTGCGCCGAGTGCATCAATTCTTTCTGGTTGGCCACGACAAACAAGGTGCACTGATCTTCACTCAAGATCACTTCTGCTACGCACTAGGCGAGTTCTTTGACACATTGATCGGATCCGAACAAGTAGGTCAGCATGAAATTCGTGCATTACGAGGCAAACAGGTTACACAGTGTTCCAGTGGTTCGAATCATTTCGTGATATTAGTCCAAAATGGCGACCTATACGGCTGGGGCAATTCGGGTCATCTTGCCCGGGTTCAAATGATGATTACACCACTTTGGATGATGGACGACATTCAGATGGTGGCCTGTGGAAAGAGCCACACGGTTGCCTTGCACACCGATGGCACCCTGTGGTCTTGGGGTGATTGTTTCGATTCTGACCTTATCGGTTTCTTTATACGTCAAAACCAGCCAAATAAACGTAGTAAAGTGAACAATAATAGTAACCAACCGATTCAAGTGATTTCCTCGTGGGAAAAGCAACGAGTGGTGCAAATTGGCTGCATTAATAATGAATCGATAGCCCTCACCGATCACTCTCGAGTCTACCGATGGAACACGCAACATACTAGTCGGCTAGAGGAACCAACTGAAGTACAGCTTCCTCATAGTTTTACGATCGCCTCCATCAGTATTGGAATCAATTCTTTTGTGATTCTAAATGAAGACGGCACTGTTCACCAATGCTTCTTTGAGAACCGTACTTTAATTACGTAAGCAGAAAATTGATTTTTGGACTCCCCCTTGATGAGCTGTTAGTAGTAAACTTAGACCAACAGACCCCCTCAAATCTTGCGTGAGAAAATGGTTTTCAAAATTTATTTAAAAACTTATTTTCAATTGCAAAATACAAAGTAGTACTAAACATGCAGTGTCTTAAGATTTGTATACAGTGTTGCTTCAAGTTTAACTTTTCGAATTTACATAGAAAAGTGAAGCAAAGAGAAAAGTAAACAGTGTTCGATTTATGCATTGGGAAAGCTACACTGCTTACAATATGGCTTGGTGTGAAAAGTGAAGCAAGTAAAACTTGAAGCAATACTGTATATGTTATATAGCTTTTGTTAAACATATTTTCTTTAAGTAAAAGAGATAAACGAAAATTCTTACGTTAAATTGTAATTTACCCCCATCCCCTCTTGGTAAGCAGATAGTAAGCAAATTTTCAAACCCCCTTTTTAAAACTGCTTACGTAATTATAGTATGGCCCCTTAATTTATATAAGTGTTTATATAGTACGCCGATTAACTTCGAGGAACCAGTGCAAGCGATGCTCGATGATGGAACATCTTTTACTTGTGTCAAACTTGAGTCGGGTCGAGTAGCGATTTTCAGTAGTATAAAAGAGAAGATAATTCACACCTCTCTCACTTCGATGGCAGACACCTTTGCACTGTATGCTATTCCTAACAGTAGTTTCCGTCACTTATTGGGGCTAATCAATCTTCCCCCACACGCACTACGTCACCTGAGCCAGATTAGCTACTTTCACGACCCTTCAACATCGGACTTCACACTTAGCATCGAGAAAGAGAGTATCTATTTCAACAAGGAGATTGCTCTGCAACGCTCACCATACTTTGCCATACTTTTCGAAAACGAGATGTTTCAAAACTATTACGACTATCCTTTTGTCATATACTTTTCCTTGGCGCAATTTTTACATACTGGCACGATTGGTGTGATTGAGCCTCAATGGGCTTTCCAACTATTGAAACTTGCTCTTGAAAGGTAAGTCAATTTTTTAAAATTTAAACCAACATGTGTTGCTAAAGCGCCGTCTGCTTCTTGTAAAAAAACGGCGGCAAAGACGCAGTGGACAAATTGCAAAAAATTCGAATCATAACACAGGAAGTTAGATTTGAATTGGTGATAAATTTGAATTACTACAGTGAAAGTTAGATTCTAATCGGTAACGAATTCGAATCACAACATCAAAAGTTGGATTCGAATCGGTTTAGAACAGTGGAAGTAGCGTAACTTTCACAGTGCAAAAACATGAATGGCAGAATACCAAAGATAACAGAACATAGAAAACCACGACTATATTATTCATTAATATATAGAAAAAATGTTAATGTAAACTGTTATGATATTTTTTGTTTACTGTCACACTTCTCGAGCATGCGTTATGATTCGAATTCTTAACTGATTCGAATCAAATTTTTGTTGTTGTGATACAAATTCTTAATCCAATCAATTGATCTATTAATTTCTATTAGTTCAAACAGACTAAGCGTTAATTTATCTTGATCCGTAGATCAGAGTTTTCTACTTTTTAAGAGGTTTATCTTTATTTATCCAAATTTGTTTTTGTTATTGTAGTAATAATATAATTAATTTATGATTAAAAGCGACTCGCCCGGCTTGAAGGACCTTTGTCTTCACTTTATTATTGGTCACATGCCCGAAGAAGCTCAACAAAAGTTGTGTGACTGGCATTGGTTCCACCAGATCTGGCCTAGTTTGGGCAAAAATCCAAGCTTGACTTCGATTGGATTCTACTGCCAACTGGACCGGGATCAATCAAATTCAATCTACCAATTGATGGCCACTCAAGCTCTTGGCACTGCTCACAAAATCTGCACTTCTCTTGGTGTGCCTTGTGATCAACTTCCCCAGCAGTATCTACGGGATATGTCGGAACACTATGAGGAGCAAAGCATTGTATACCTCTTGCAAGATTCCTCCACCAGGTAACACCTAAAATCAGGAGACTAATGTTGAAAATTATGGACTATCCGAACTTTAACCCTTTCGCTCCCAAAGACGCTATCGGGACGTATGTGTCCCGCTCATTCAATAAGCGCATATAAAGCTTATCTTTTACTGATAATCTTTGGAATTGAAAGGGTTAAACCTCTCTCTCTCTCTCTCTCTCTCTCTCTATTTTATATTTTTTGCTTTTTCTCTCTTCTATTCTCTCTCTTGCTTTCTCTCTCTCTCTCTCTCTCTCTCTCTCTCTCTCTCTCTCTCTCTCTCTCTTTCACTCGTTTTCTCTCTTTAACACTCTCCCCTCTCACTTTCTCTCTATTTGTGCTCTTTCTCTCTCTTTTACTCTCTCTCTATTTTATATTTTTTTCTTTCTCTACCTTTCTCTCTCTTGCTTTCTCTTTCACTTTCTTACTCTCTCTCTCTTTTGTTTTCTCACTCTATTTTGCCCTTTCCCATTTATCCCACCTTTTCTCTCTCTTTCTTTCCCTCTTCATTTTTCTCGTATTTTATCTCTCTCTCTCTTTTACTTTTCCCCCTCTCTCTCTTTCTTCCTTTCTCTCTCTCTCTCTCTCTCTCTCTTTATTTTTCTCGTATTCTATCTCTCTCTTTTATTCACTCTCTCTCTCTCTCTCTCTCTCTCTTTATTTTTCTCGTATTCTATCTCTCTCTTTTATTCACTCTCTTTCTCTCTCTCCCTCTCAAAGTGGCATAGTTTCGCGTTACCTCGCCAACACCTTGACACCTGACAACTGTTTTGATCACTTCCGCTTGGCAGTAGAGTTGCGCAACGAGTTTCTACAGGAAGAAGTAGCCCGATTCGTGGCTGAATTTGATGATCACCTCTTTCTCTATGGCACCAGTGGTTTCAAAAATGCCTCTAGTCAACTGATCAAGCTTCTCTTTGTCAATGCATTCAAGTTACGATCACTCAAAAGCGACAATTCAAATTGATTAACTCTAAGCCAAAAAAAAGGTTACAGTTGAAAGGTTTAAACAACAAAAAAATCCAAATTTGTTGAAATTGTCAAATTTTTTACTTGTCAAAATCTATCTTCTTTGGCTAGTTATGATATTTTTAAAAATTTATTTTGTTTAAAATTACATTATTTTTGATAAAATATACTTTTTAGAGAGACTCGGTCTCGGGAGACCAGTCTCTCTATTAAAAACAGTTGTCTGGTATTTTATGATCTCGGAAACTATCCATCAAATTTTTGTCAAATTTGGCAAAAATGTTCATCTTATGTGGTATACCACAGGATTTTTTAAATAAATTATCACAATACTTGGAATCACTCTATTTCAGACCCGAGAAGCGTTTGAAAATTAGGCTCCATGTTAAGTCTATTGAGAATAATTTGATTTTTCAAACTTTATTCGATTTGGATGAAAATCGCTACAAAGGATTATCTATTACCAGATTTTAGAATTTATATTTAAAATTTCTAAAAGCATATTGTTGCGACCGGATTTAATGTAATAAAACTGAAATCTACATAGAAGGTGGTCTTAAAAACGCTAGGAGTGGTGGCTATATACCCAATCCAGAGTATTGTTGCTAACCACAACACCTCCCCCTTTCTTTTCGAATCTCGAGTTTCTCAAACAGCGATGATTCAGCCTCTTTGTTGACAACCTACAAGCTGTTCCTGTAGCCTCTTGTCGTATCGAGCGCCATTCAAAGCCCCAGACTACTAGTCTATAAGTCTTAAAGTAATTCAGTAAGAAATGAAAGTTAAATGGGGTTATTTCAATCAAAATAGTCTGTAGTTTGTAGGGCGTGTGGAAAGGGCTGTGAATCATACTTAGAATAATTTAGAGATTAGTTATTAGTAAATTCAAATTAATTAGGGCTCTCAGCTTAACCCAAACGAAAATTGAATTGAAAGAAAAACATCACTTTAAGACCAATTATGAAGTTACTTTCGTAGACAAGTGCAGTTTTTGAAGCGTTTGGGTTAAGCTGAGAGTCCTAAATTAATCTATTGAACCGTTCCAAAATGGCGCTCTGTTAAAAATTTCAACTTTGGTTCATTACACACCCTCTTCCACACGCCCTACAGATAGGCTGATAGTGCCATATGTGGCTTTCACATAAGGCGTATCACTGTAATTCTTTGAGTTTTTTTCTGTTTAACACGTCGTCAATAAGTTGCGGCCAGAAAAAAATAGAAACGAATGCATTGTCAAAGGCACAAAGTTACGCCCTCTGTGAAAGCCCCATATGACATTGTTCGCCAGCATGGTGACAATACCTAAAACGCTACTTTTTATACTTTTGCCAATTAATCACTGATGACTTACCAATTTATCAATGAGCAATTTATCACCGCTTTGTTCATATCGTTAGTTTTTTTGCAGGAAACTTAAAGTTAGAAACGTGTTTCGAATACGAATACAATCAACACCTGCACAATTTCATGACGATGCTACCAATCACCACCGATTCGTGTCGTCAAGGTAAATTTTATTTAAAATTTTACTAAATGATGCTGCTTACTGGTATCTATTTTCACCGATTCGAATCTAACTTTCACTGTTGTGATTCGAATTCATCACCGATTCAAACTTAGTTTTCACTTGTGATTCGAATTCATCACCGATTCGAATCTAATTTTCACTGTTGTGATTCGAATTCATCACCGATTCAAACTTAATTTTCACTGTTGTGATTCGAATTCATCACCGATTCGAATCTAACTTTCACTGTTGTGATTCGAATTCAACACCGATTCGATTCGAATGTTGAGCATAACTCTTCGAATTCTCATTTAATTTGATTTGAAATTCGAACTTTAGTAAAATTTTTTTATAGTTAACTAAAAACCACTAATTTGAAATTTTTAAAAAATAAATATTTCCCTTACAGTGTTATCCCAAGACGAAACAAACGACGTGGTTTACTGGCCAGTGTTACGATGGGCCAAGCAGCAGTTGTTGCGCCGAGTGCATCAATTCTTTCTGGTCACAGCACAGAAGGTGCACTTGTGTTCACTCGAGATCACTTCTGCTACGCACTGGGCGAGTACTTTGACACACTGCTCGGAGTGAGCCATCAACCCGAAGAGGGTCATCGCGAGATTTGTGCGTTGCGAGGCAAACCGATTGCACAGTGTTCGAGTGGTTTGAATCACTTGATGATATTGGCCCAAAATGGTGACCTATATGGCTGGGACCATGTTGGCGGGGTTCAAATGACTACACCACTTGTGATGATGAACGATGTTCAGATGGTGGCCAGTGGAATGAGACACATTGTAGCGTTGCACACCGATGGCACTGTGTGGGTTTGGGGCGATCGTTTCCAACCTTATCTCGTCTCTTTGAATGTACAACAAAACAAGCCAAGTAAGAGTACATTGTTAAAAAATATTGTCTATAGATATAACCTGACATTGAGCACGTTTCTGGTTATAATCTTACAATTTCCAAAAATACCAGTTTTTAAGATGACAATTTGAGAAAAGTTAGCTTTATAAGTTATAAATTATAACCCTACAATTAAAAAAAGTCGGATTATAAGCGTTGATTTTCCCAAATATCCGCTTATAAGCATACATTTTAAAATTGAAAGTCTGTCACACCAGGCGTTTTCGTAAATCATAGTTCACAACCAAAATATTATTTTCTGATTATGAAGAATTTCCTAAACAAAATGTTATATTTCACTAAGTCAAGTTAATTCTTTATCTCAAGAAAAATGTCACAGAAAATGTAAAAAAAATTTCAAAAGGGATAATTTAAAATCAATAACTGGTTTCAATGAGAAACCTGTAACTCAACACAGGCTTAAGCCTAAATTAAAAGAATGTTGTCATTAGCTTAAATTTAAAGTTTTAAATTGTTTTGCATAAGAAAGAAACATTTTTATACTTTCGCGCTCCAGCATAAGTAACCAGTGAGGCCAATGGACGCTTACATTTAAAAATGCTGTGTCCTTACAAGTGTTTATCTCAATATATATTAATTATATTAAGTATATTTTGATTATAAAGCAAAAAAGAATCAACCAACTCAAGTGGTTGCCTCGTGGGGAGAACAACGTGTGGTGCAAATCGGCTGCATTGAGAATGAATCGATAGTCCTCACCGATCACTCTCGAGTCTACCGATGGGAAGTCTTACAAACCGGTTGTCTAGAAAAACCAACTGAAGTACGGCTTCCTCATAGTTTCAAGATTGCCTCAATCAGCATTGGAATACATCATTTTGTGATTCTAAATGAAGACGGCACTGTTCACCGATGTTACCCTGGATATAGTAGATATATGATTAGACCGATTAACTTGGAAGAACCAGTTCAAGCTATGCTCTATGATGGAACATCTTTTATTTGTGTCAAACTCGAGTCGGGTCGAGTAGCGATTGTCAATAGTCTATCTATTAAGATAATTCACACCTCTCTCACTTCGATAGCAGATGCTTTTACACTGTATGCTATTCCTAACAGTAGTTTCCGTCACTTATTGGGGCTAATCAATCTTCCCCCACACGCACTACGTAATCTGAGCCAGATTAGCTACTTTCACGACCCTTCAACATCGGACTTCACACTTAGGATCGAAAAAGAGAGTATCTATTTCAACAAGGAGATTGCTCTGCAACGCTCATCCTACTTTGTCATACTTTTTGAAAACGAGATGTTTCGAAACCATTACGACTATCCTTTTGTCGTATACTTTT
Source organism: Rhinocypha anisoptera (assembly GCA_011762765.2). NCBI lineage: Eukaryota > Metazoa > Arthropoda > Insecta > Odonata > Chlorocyphidae > Rhinocypha > Rhinocypha anisoptera. Next base: position 1,163 of record WURS02437539.1, on the reverse strand, counting down.
CCTTTGCGCAATTTTTACATACTGGCACGATTGGTGCGATTGAGCCTCAATGGGCTTTCCAACTATTAGAACTTGCTCTTGAAAGGTAAGCCAAAAGCAAAATGTGTTGTAAAAATTATACTATTTATAAAGTTTTATTTGTTAGTTTACAAATGTTATCTCTTCTATATATATTAACGAAAAGTATGATTCCGTGTTTCTATGTTTAGCTTAAACTTTAGGTTAATGTATTGACAATTTTTTGTTTACTGTCACATTTCTGGCGCATGCGTTATTATGATTCGAATCTAACTTTTGTTGATATGATTCGAATTTTTAACCGATTCGAATCTCCTTTTTAAGCCGTTCATCTTGATTTACATAAATGTGTTTTTGCTGTTGTAGTTATAATTAATTTATGCTTAAAAGCCACAATACTGGTTTGAAGGACCTCTGTCTTCACTTTATCAACAGTCACATGCCCGAAGAAGCCCAACAGTTGTGTGACTCTCAATGGTTTCCCAAGATATGGCCTAGTTTGGGCAAAAATCCAGGCTTGACACACACTGGTTTCTACTGCCAACTGGATCAGAATAAATTGAATGCAATTTTCCAATTGATGGCTACTCAAGCTCTCGGCACTGCTCACAGAATCTGCACCGAATTGCTTGGTGCGCCATGCGATCAGCTTGCCCAACTGCCACAGCAGTATCAATATGTCGGAACACTTTGAGGAGCAAAGCATTGTATACCTCTTGCAGGATTCCTCCACCAGGTAACACCAAATTCAAGAGACTGATGTTGAATGAATTATTTTTTTTACAAGATTGCCGGCGAATAAAGCGCCGTTTGTCTCTTGTAAAAAAACGCAGGCAAAGCCGCCGAGTTATCATAATTCGAAAGATTATGCAAAAAATTTAAATTGAATTAAGCGAGAATTGGAAAAGTTCAAATTCCAAATCAAATTGGTAGAGAATTCAAAAATTTATGCACAAAATACAAACCAAATCGAAATAAAATTCAAATTATAACACAAAAATCAAATTGTTGCTTTGAATCGGTGATGAATTCGAATCACTACTGTGAAAGTTAGATTCGAATTGGTGTTGAATTCGAATCACAACAGTGAAAGTTAGATTCGAATCGGTGATGAATTCGAATCACAACAGTGAAAGTTAGATTCG
>WURS02437519.1:0-15246 GCA_011762765.2 Rhinocypha anisoptera | reverse complement strand
TCTCTCTCTCTCTCTCTCTTTCCCTCTCTCACATTCCCCCGCTGTCGAGGTGGGATAAGGAATGTAATGCTTTCACTCTACGCAGACTTTTTAAAAGGGAATCGGAAAGGAACACTCGGGGACACTTCGATAAGAAAAACCGCGCGAAGCTACGCGCCGTCCTCTGCATTAAAATCCGCAGCCTATTCGCTGTTACATTCGTTGTCATTATTAGTTTAATCCACTGAAGATCAGGGAATATCAAATGTATCCCAATATTTTTCTTACAAATTGATCGTCTACTCGCTGTTATCAGTTGCTACTAATTTAATTTCACTCAAATCCAGTGAATAACAGAGTTTATTCATACTCGTTTACGACTCTAATTATATTTTCTATCGTACTACAGTTCTCCACGACTCCACGTCTATCGCAACTGTTTCGCCTTCACATTTTCAATTGTTCCTAATCAGTTCAATATTCTTATTACTCTCTTCCTGGTTCCTATCACAGTTCCCTACTGCATTCATTGTACAATCTTCTTTTCAGGTCAGCGAATAGTTTTTTCTCTGATTTCCCCTTCGCCGCCTGTGAGTCCCTCACTTATACCTCCCCCCGGAATCTTCTTTGTTTTCCATAATATGTACTCCGCAACCGCCTATAAATCCGATGCCCTCCCATGTATTATTCCTACCCCGGAGAGGACTATGCCCAAAAACGGGGTGCGCAATGTGGTGATATTTGAGAAATCAGTACACATTTTATCACTTTATATTAATGTCATGGACCCATGCCACAACGGAATAAACGTTTTGACATGGAAATTGTCGTTCACTGGTGTTTCCATGTGGGTTTCATGTTCATCTCGCAAACATCCTTGATGGTTGTAGGCTGAAATATCATTTTCATAGGAAAATGAAACTTGTAACACAATGCATAGTCCCACGTATACCGTGCTTTCAAGATCAGAAGATAGATTCGACGGATAGGCGTCAGCATCAGGTACAACTAAATGAATAACAAAACACAGGGCCTCAGTGGGGGGCAGGGTAACGTCTTCATCTGCCGATCCGGAGATCAAAGGGTTCGAATACACGCTAGGTGGATTTTTCATTCTTCTCCTGGGGTTTCTGTCTCCAAGAAAAAAAACACCTTGTTATTTCCACATAAATATTTTTAATAACGACCCAGATTTCGACCCTTAGCGTCATAATCAGAAAATGATGACGCTACGCGTCGAAATCTGGGTCGCTATTTAAATTATTTATGTGGAATTACAAAGTCTTTTGTTTCTTGGAGTCGTGAAGCAGTTCAATAAAGTCACCCCTGAAACCATTTCTTCTGGGGTTTCTGTTTTGTCCTTGTTAAAAGAAAGGTTGTTATACTGTCAGCCGTAATTAGCCTAGTGTCGGCAATTGATAAATAAATTAATACATTTGCCAGGAGAAAGAGGGCAAGGGTAGGAGAAAGGGAGGTCGGTTCGTCTACCCCCCCCCCCCCTTCCCGTGGTCAATGTATGAATGGGTATGGATGAATGAGTAGTTTATTATTTTATCCTGATGATGACGTCTATGCGTCGAAACTATCAGTACCTAATAAAGAAATTTATTGTTTTCCAATGTTCAGAAAATAATATTGTTTTCTCAATCTCCCTTTCCTGTGGATAATACTCTCGTGTTTCGAACGTGAGACGCCAACGCCTGAGTCATGATGATTTCATCACTGGGGTATAATGTTCCATATTTAAGCCTATTTTAGCCCATTCCCGGAAACTAGTTGTACCAAATAAAATTTGTGGAAAAGTAACTTATAGTTTAGTTAGTTTAGAAAAGTAAGTGGTTTTATCATTTTTTAGGAGATGAGGCCTATGTCTTGAAACCGGTTGTACCAAATAAAATTAGTGGAAAAAGTACAGTTTTTTTTATCATTTCAAGGTCCATATATTAGATCTAACTTTGGTAATTTCTTCGCCTTTGTATAGAAAAAATTGTGAATCATCTAAGATAATCAGAAAGGATCAATATAGTCTTTTACTATTTAAAACGCGAAAATCGTCTTGCCTATGTAAGGGTGGGAAAGAAACACGAAAAAGAGTCCTGCTTCCAGTTCTACAGAGAGCAAAATCCAATAAAAAAAGAAGAGTGGTCCAACTACAGCAGTTCCACCTGAAGACAAAAGAAGGGTGAAATTTGTCATTGGCCGGTTTTTTTCGGGGCCGCTGTTAAGGAGCCTGGTTTTGATATTGTTCCTATAAGATAAAATTATCCAGTCTTAACTCCCAATTTAAATTGTTTTATGAACTTCCACTCCTCATTAAGTACCCTAGATTCCATAACTAAATGTAAAAGTGTAGCTTAAAAATATATACTGTAACTTGTAAGTCTCAAAAGATTCATTCCATTATTATCCATTGTAACTTCAAAATCACTAACCATTTTTTTTTCAATTAGAGGTTTCTAAATTGATATTTTATCTCCAATTTAAACAAAATGTTTGCAAAAAGTACTATTGCATATCTTTTTTGCAGAATAAACAAAAAATGGGTTGTAGAGGGTTAAGGTTTTATTTGATGCAATTTCCTCTCTTTCGTGAGAGGTAGGGAAAATATCGAACTTACTTATTACATTATTATTATATTCATTCATTTAGTTTCAATTTAAGGGTGAAAGTCAAGAAAACAACATAAGGGTTACCCCGGGAATCGTTCCTGCGATTGTTGAATGGTTTATAGATCGTTTTTAAAATTCTGATGTCTTTTTCTGATAATTTATTTATTTATTCATGTATTATATTCATTTTTAGTTCAATAGATGGATACGGTATTCATACAGATTCTATTTCTATTTTTTAATGTGTTCTCTATTTTACTTTGAGGAGTCATGTCTTCGTATACTAGCAATTTTGTACGTGGTGCAGAATGACGTTAGTCGTCGACTCGGCCAAAATCCCGTCGGTTAGTGCATGCTTAAAAGATCGAGCCGAGGAAACGGACATCATCCGTCTTCACCTCCTTCCTTCTTCGTTCACGAATGACACACAAACGAACAAACACACACACAGTCACGCAGAAGGTAATTAAGCCGCCGAAACGGGGTACAAATCCGACTGCGGAAAAATCGTGGAATTTAAGATGGCTTCCCAAAGATATAAGACGAAAATAAAAATGAATTGACAAAGCATAAATTGTTTGATTTATCTCGACATAATAAAAAAAATGTCATCATTAAAAAAAGTTTCTTTGGCGCGAATTTAATTTCCAAACATTCCATTCCGGAAGGGATAATAACTATTTTCCTCTGTTTCAATATCCTAACGTTCATTCTTCATGGATTTTCTTTTAATTTTTTTTTGTCCAAGGTTTTCACGTATCTCACTCAAACACGCCCTCTCTCTCCTCCCCCTCTCGCACCTCCATGTAACTTTCCTCTCCTCCACCCTTCCCACCCCCACCTAACAGCATGAGATGATATTTATCCTGGACAGCACAGGAAATCGGAAATTCCCTCCGAAAGGAGGTTAAGTAATGTAATTACGGCGATGGGTTCAGGAAACCGTCACGCGAGGATAACAGTTACGGGGTTTACATTAATGATAACATTCACCTTTGTGTAGCGGGTGACGTTAAAAGGCTGGGGGAATTCGATTCGATTCAGTTCGATTTGATTATGATTCCGATTCAGTTACGATTTAGATTCAGATCCGATTCCGATATAGTTACGGTTCCAATTCTGTTTCGTTTCCGATTCAGTTACGATTCCGATTCAGTTACGATTTCGATTTAGTTACAATTTCAATTTGAATCGATTCACGTAATGCGATTCTAATCGATTTAAAGGATCCGATTGTTCGAGCGAATGGATTCACTTAATGCGATTCGAATTGATTTTTTTCGAATCGATTAATTCCTTGAAATCGCCCATCTCAAGTGGGGACGACGCGAAGATTCCGATTTCGCAACTTCTTCAGCGACTTGTGGGGTTCCACCCACCATAAACGCTTGTCTAAGATCGTATTTTTATTTCTTCGATTGATAGACTTTGCATAAGAGTCAAATCAAACTATTGGTCCTCAACGTGCGCCAACGCGTAGATCAATGTGTTTCCAAGAGTCGGTTTCTCCATCGGTTTTAGTTTCATCAGCATGCCACAACGCTAATTAATCTACGCTCTTTAAATGTGAATGTCTCTGAAGGATAGTGAAAATAAATCTTTCACGGACGACTATTAGCTAGGACCACATTTATTACCATACGATTGCAACCGTTTAATGGACTCATTGCAATCGTTCGGACTTAAGGCGACTGCGGTGTCACATTACCTATACGATTAAATCGTTTATATATTGATTCCAATCGCTCGAACTCACTATGATTGCAGTATTCCACTACAGGATTGAAATCTCCCCGTTTGGATATAATTCTTTAACTATGCCAGAAAACAAACGGTGTTTGCTCTACGGGCCGGGAAAAAAGCAAACATATATGTCTGCAAAGAAATTAAGAACGGATTGGCTACCTGCACCCAATCGTAGACATTCCAAGTCATGAGTGAATCGAAAGTTTCCTACTCGTAGTGGACATTCTTAATCGTATCCTTTCCAGCAATTCCACTGCGCCATTTATTCGGAGAGATTTCAATCGAGTTGTGTTGTGGATGAAATGGCCTTAAAGAACGGCGCGAAGCGAAACAAAGGAGGCTCCGTCTTTCCATTTTTTTATTTTCAATGAAACTCCCTTTTACTGCACTCCACTGAGTGAGTTCATGCGCTCATTAAAAACCTTCCGCGAGAAACGACGTCCTTGAAAAATGAATGCACAGAAACAGCTTTCATTCATGCTCGTTTCATAACATCGAGAGAGAGAGGGAGAGAGGGAGGGAGGGCCAACACCGCCCACATCCCTTGGGAAAATGACGCCCGTTTAAGGCTCGGAGCACCGGAGCACTTGCGGAATTCGGACGCGGATTCACATCGAATCGAATGGGCGATAAAAGAGATGGGGAACTGCCGTGAACTCGATACCTTAACCACCGCAAGGATCCGTCTCCGGCAGAGTAGCTCGGGTAAAAAAAAATATAAAGATGTGGTCCAAAGAGGGAGAGCACGCGGGAGAGATCAAAGGAAGGCAGGTCCAAATAAGAAGGAAAAAGATAATTGTCCTCGATGACTAATGATAACAGTGAAAGTTGATCCTCTTAGTTGTTTTAAACGCGTAAGCATGATTCTGTACGTTATGTGATCAGTGCCTTTTTACGTACTCTTATCTTCATCACTAAGTACTTATCAATGGCGCTAGTGCGTGCGGAAGATAGTGCGTGTGTGCGCGTGTTTTCGCACATCGACACGCTTTCTCATTCTCAACACCAGGGGGAAGCCCGCTGCCTTCTTGCACCGCCCACCCTAAGGAAATCTTCCCCGTTGCGGATAGCTGTCATTTTATTTTAGGGACATCCTGACGGGTCAGGGGGGGGAAATATTTTTTTTTGTCCTTCCCGGTACGTCTCGGGGCAAAAGTACTTCATCCAGCACGAAACTGACCACCTCTCTCTGGAGGGATGGTCCGATCATTTCGAAATTCAACGCTCTAAATTACAAACAATATTACCTCCAAGAATTTGCAACGCTTTTCAATATATATTCGGACGACATTACTAAAAGATGGAAACAAATTCTTAAAAGTGCCGTAGAACTAACAAAAAATGTTCAAAAATAAATATTATTTCATATTCTGACGATGCTGTTACTGTGCAACCGACTGAAAATGATTTGCAAAGGGGAGTATTTTGCCTATAAAATATGTAGAAGAAGAATATGGACTAACAACATCACCACATGAAACAAAAGTCATGGCCTTCATGGGAAAATACACAGTACGATCAAAAGCTGTCATTAATGACAAAATCCTTGAACAAGTGTCCAACTTCAATTATATAGGGTGTGAAATATCCCCTATAGCAGACCAAAATGTTGAAAATAAACTCAATAAGTTCAAATACATACGATATATAGGGACAATTCACAGAACACTAAAAAATTTAAAAAACCAAGAAACTGGATTGAAGTTTTACAAAACAATGGCAGTTCAGATATTACTATACGGTAGTGAGACCTGGGCTGTTTCTCAAAGAAAGACGGGAAAGACCGGACATCGGCTGAACTGAAGTTCCTAAGGAGAGCAGTAGAGGGTTGAAGATTCAAATATTGAATAAGGAACGAAAAAATTAGAGATAATTTAAATATTTATTAAAAATAATGAAACTAGATTATAAAGTCAAGTGGTGGAACCAAATAGGAAGAATAAAGCAGAAACGTCTCCCCAGAATGACCTTGAAGAGTATAAACCTAGGGGGGTCATCGTAATGTCGCCAGACCAAGGCTTGGATGGTTTCCGGTAAAGGCTACGCAGCTTATTCCATGAAGTGAAGAAGTCTTTAATTGAGGTAAGATTAAGACTAAAATAGTCCCCTTCTTCTTCCACCTATAACCGTTCGTCGAGAATCGCAGTGTTATCTATATCTATATTAGGCGAAACAGGCGTAAACAAGAAATTTTAAGACGGATAAATTCGCTTGTGCGAAAAACGCCAGGAGGTTGAGTGAACGATACTCCCCACTGCATGTGAAACACCCGCACACAGTACGGGGAGGAGGTGAGGAACCCGAGAAAACCTTCTAATGCGGAGGTAAAGGAAAATGAAAACATAAAACGCTAAGTAATATTCCACAGAATTTGATTTTTAAGGTGCTACTAGTTTCGACGCATAGGCGTCATCATCAAGTACGCCTATGCCTCGAAACAAGTATAAAGTAAAACTATATGCTACCTTGAAAATAAAATTCTGTGAAATATTGCTTCCTGTATTAAGTTTTCATTTTACTGTGATCATGGATTTCCACATCATTAAGCCTAGGTAAAGTTTCAAAATCATGTCATAAAAATGATTGTGACTTTTTATAAAATATACCTTCTATATTATTATATATATAAAAATGACCATTATAAAGCAGTGTGACCATTATATTGCTGCAAATGACATAGGAAGAGAAAAAAATCTTTCAAAAGGAAGATGAATGTGTTTATCGCTTACCTCCAAAAGGCTTACTTACGGATAAAACCCGATTTTGTAAACTGAATAGAATAACGTAAAGGAATAAGGTCATTACTACTCACTGTCATGTCAAAGTCTCACTTCTTTTCACCTTATCACTTTGTGATTACTAACCTCCAAATTTACACTACCCTCCGCGACTATTTGAAAACGGGTCTATTCTTCATTCGCACTACAAAAAAACATGACTCGAAATAAGTATTTAAAATGTTCCTTTACAAGCATCAAACGCTAAATTATCTTTATTATCTAAATTAATTATCTTTATTATCAACTAAATTACTTATATGCCTCGCATGAAAATCGGTTGTTTGATTTTCGAGAAATAATGCCTCAAACTTTGACTCTATATACTTTTGGTGCTGACAGTAGTTTCACCCTCGTGCATAAGCATATTTGCATACATGAATGATGAGGAATTTACCCATAATTATGATTTAACCATGCAAGGTAATAAATATATCTGAATATATTCAAAGAAATAATAAAATACTAAATAAGTAGTTTAAAACAATAAAATAAAATTCAAAATAAATAAATAAAATTATATATACTTAATCATAATAAGGAAACGGAGGTGCGAAGAGGTAGGATAAGTGAAGAATCAACAGATTCCATTCGCGGACATCCCCTGTTGCACGAAATAAGAAGATTTTCGAGGAAGAGTACTGGGAACGACAAGAATTATAGTTTGCGATGAGACTGAAAGTTGTTCTTTATTCCAGGAAATTTATGCATTAAATAAATATTGAAATTAAAGAGCAGAGCCTCTTGAGCATGAATCCGTGGAGGTGGTGTAAAAAATATATAGATTGAATTATATTTAATCTTATGTAATTAAGATTATTGTAACGTCTGTTGTTTTGTTGTTATTGATGCTGTTTGGTTGTTATATATATATATATATTGTGTGAGACTTTAAAGAATTAATTTTCAAAAGTTTGTTTTAGTAGTTAATGTACGGGAGAGGGGATCGTTGAAGAAAGATTGGAAAAAAGACGTAAATTTGGACGTGTGCGGCGGATTTTTGGTTAACCCCCGAAGAGAAGATTTTTCACTAATAAGTCTGACGTTACAGACGCAAGCGGGAATCGAAATTTACGTCTTTTCCCCAATCTTTCTTCAAGAATCCCCTCTCCCGTACATTAACTACCAAAACAAACTTTTGAAAATTAATTCTTTATAAAGTTTCACAAAATATAAATAACAACCAAAAAACACCAGTAACAACAAAACAACGGGCGTTGCGGTCTATAAAACCAACGTAAAAAATATTAAGATTGACCAGACCGGAAGGCTAAGCAGAGCAGGCTCAAGCAAAATCCAGGGCTGATGGAAAGTGATCGGGAAAGAGTGGCCAGCTGCATTCGACCTCCAGAAATCCAACTAAGAAAGAATAGTGAGGGTAAAATGAAAATTCTCATATACAAATAGCCGTAGATAGTATCTCGAGGCTGGAAATGTCAGTAGATGAGTGGCTGTTCGCGATGCGGATTGATTGAACACTCTTCAATATTAATTCACACCAATACACGTATCCATAGTGGGAATATAGAGCTGAGGTGATTTTAATGACCATGGCACTTATAATAAAACAATTTAGCTCAATTGCATCTTTATATAAGAACTTTTTCCTAACCCCGAGAGTAGATTTTCAATGTACGTAGCGTTTTAGGCGTTACTTGATGAAAATCTTAAATATCCACTAAGCTAATTATAAAACGAGCAATTTTTTACACCACGTAATACGAACAGTGAGAAAACTATCGTTAATTTTCGCGTCGTCATCGTATTTTTGTTGACACTCCAGATTAGAGCAGCTTTCCAACAAGGAGGACAAGGTGCCACAAGGGTCAGAACTGACCATTGTGGTGAATCAGCCGTGTTGAGAGTTGCGGAATTTTCCACTTCCTAGGGCACAATCCTACCCAAAACTGACGAAAATAACCTTTGTGGATCCACACGCAGGTCCTGTTAAAATTCACCCTCACCAACTGATGGTTCACCCTACTTGGTTATCAGTTGCCGGCCTTTTCCTAGAGGAAATTTGATTTTTGACACGTTTCTTACTCTCTTCGTTTCTTGGCGGTGCGGATCCTTGCTTTCTTTTTTTTTTCCTCCTCTCTCTCGTTTCTTTTCGCGGATTTCGAGTTCGGCCGCATCGACCCAGTTATAGTGGAGAGGAGTGATCGCGCGATCCGAGTGGCCGGCTCGAGTGAAGGTCGTGGGTTCGTTTCCATTTCCGGGCATTGGTTCACTGCGTCTTGAAATATCGCTTTCCCTCAAAGCTCGCCGACGGCGCAATCCGACATGCTCCGGAGAATAATAGTGGTCGCCTCAGACATCGGACGCGAGTTTTCTGAACGACGACGTTTACAAATGAACTCGACATAATATTTGTCGCCTACTGCAATCGTTGGACCCTTTTGGTCGAAAGGAATGTTACGTAGAACTCGACTTAATATTTGTCACCTACTACAATTGTTGGACCCTTTTGGCCGAAAGGAACATTACGCACGCTGCTGGAAGTTTCCTTCCCCCAAGATGTCCTTACTCCTGAGAAAAATAGTTAATATGCATTTCCACACCTGTTTCTAGCTTACTGTTTTCATTTTTATTTCCGGTTAAATTTCATTTTCTCTCGAGAACCCGAATCTTGAGTACACTGATGACACCAATCTTTTAACCGGCGTGGTGAAAATTCCACGCAACAATATCGGTCACAAATAAATATTACCGATTTTTTTATTAAACATTCTGCGACGAATTCATACCTATAGTGCCAAAATAAAATTTACCGAAAGCCGATCGTGAACCACTGATTCGTCGTGGATGCATTGGTCAATGGAAACGGAGCAAGCGCGGAGTGACCGTGGAGGGTGACCGGGTGGGGGGAGGTTTGAGAATGGAAGCCATCGACCCCGATCGCAACACGACATTTTACTCGGCAAATTCGGATTCCGAAAATAGACTTCTAACAAAAAACATTCGTCTTGGAGCAGCCGAAATGGACCCGAGTTCTTTTCGACAGAAATAAGTCCGGCATAATACGTAATAAGCTTTGGCGCCTGCGCACCATCCCTATTTTTTCTAAAAAAAAAGAAGACTAGCTATCAAGAGGAAGAAGAATTTCGCCCACTTCCTTCCTTCCAATCTTATCCGAAGCACCATAAAACCTCGTTCGAGATCAAATCACATGGTTATTAAAGGATACTAACCCGCCCTCGACCCATACCAATCAGGTTTTCGTTACGGACAGAGTACCACTGATGCCTTGGTGAAAATCACTGACCCGAGAACAAAACTGATACATACGACACTCAATGGACAGAGAAGGAGAGTATTGTAATTGTTTTACTATATTTTAATATAGCTCTCGAATCACTAGGAAAAACTATCCTTGCAGCAAAAATTAACGAACACGGCATTTTCTCTTTCCAACAACTACTACTTGGATTACTTCATGCCTAACAGATCGGAAACAGAATGTGAATGTATGTACATCGTCGATTGCTATCTAAAGAGGTGCTCCGCAGGGCTCTATCCTCGGTACTCTTTTTTTCTGTACGAATGATTGACTATATGAAGGCTTATGAAAACATCACTGCTTTCATGGTTGAATAAAAAACTACGGGACTTCTAATTATTCTTTTTGGAATCTCAGGGATAAGAGAAACTGGACTTGCGTTATTAGTGTCGACGAAGTTTGCTGTGGAAAACTTTGAGTGTATATAACTAATATCGACGGCGATCAGACTTTTAAATTAAATAAAATTCCGATATCCCTTTAACGGCTTAAATGTATTAAACGTAAATACGTAGTATCGAAATTCAGATAAGATTTGCGTGCTATTAACACACCAACCAACCAAGTGGAGAGTGAAAGTCTTCTATTCATCCATTTTTCTTTTTCGCTGAAATAAACCGATCCGTCCATTAAAAATTCCAATAGTCGCAATTCAGATATCTTGATTTTTTCGACATGGACCTCATTCGTAATTAAAATTTTAACTCATCAATGTACTTAACAATTAGAAATTACTATTTGTACACGACTTTCTCCTCGCCATCTTGTTGCGAGTGGATCCTCCCCTTGTTGTTATTATTGTAATAAATGCCAACGGTGATGATTCGACCACTTAGTGTTTCACTTGTGAGCATACACTTTTTTGGAAAATTAACACTCCAGAAATCTTATTGGAAATCTATTTTTGAACTCGCAAATTTAAACGTGATTTCTATATCAGTATTAGTCTCCAAATCCACCAATAAATCAATGGTGGTACTCATTCTTACAGAAACCTGCTTTTGAATGAAGGATCACCTATAAATTCATACATAAACAGAATACTTTCCGGATCTCGGATCTCTGATATACGTAAATGTCGCGTAAGCCACTGCTAGGTCATCTTGATTTAGCAGTTAGATCAATGATATTTAAAAAAAAATAAAAGTTATCTTAGCCATATTCAATAAGACTTAAATAACGACCGAAGTGGCTTTTCATTTCAACACAAGAGAGCCCAACGTTTTGTCCACTGTTTTTAAGGCCTCCACACTCTTCTTCCGAGATGCTCTGAAGACTTCTCGTCACTCCTACCTGAGTTTTTTTTTGCTATGGTATCAAAAGGGTTGACCTTCCATTTCCTTTTTCACTTTTGAGAACAGGAAGAAGACAAGTCGGGGAGAAGTCAGGACGGATTGAGGAAACAAGGCGATGTTTCATTTGGCGAGATATTTCGTCGCCAAGAATGACGAGCGCGGGCCTTCGCTTTGTCGCTATGTCGAGGAGGATTCATCAACTCGTACTGAAGACCTCCCTTCTTGTTTTCCGAAAACGCTCGGGCACTTTCGCGTCGAAAATCCTATTTTTTTGTTCGCTCTCGTTGCGCAAACATTCATAAATCGCGCTTTTAACGTAGAAAAACAAAATCGTCATCCTTTTTAATTGAAATTTGGCCACGCGAGTCTACTTCTGTATTGACTCCTCCGCCAGCATCCCTAGGTCTGACACTCTTAATGTGTTGGAGGACATTTAATATTCCGCTTTCGGTGTAATCATCGCGAATCATCCCTCGCGTACAAGCCAGTCCCTTTACCTAGGGACGAAGAATCGTCAAAGAGGCGATTCCCCTCCTTTTCGTCCTCGGATATGAGATGTGAGGTAACGTGGCACGCGACATAAATATACGATATCTACATTAGTCCGAGTAGAGGTAGCCAAATTTGTTGATGATGACCGACTGCGGACGTCAATTTGCGATCTCGTTTTATGGAGGGCGGAGGTCCAAAGATGAGCTTGACTTCGATCCTGAGGATGCTCCCGGCGACGCGACAGAAACGTTGACTCACGATAAAGCTACGTTTTCATGGTCGCGTTTCAGGCGAAGCGAAGCAAAAGCTAGGCGTCAGATCGTCAGAGATAACGGTGAACATGCAGGGCGTACGGATAACACTTCTTCCTACGCGGTAAACGCAGAACTAAATTCAAAAGGAAAAAAATAAAGTTCCTATCCTATTTTAAAGATTACAGCCAAACCCTCACGTAGCGCACAATCATAGGTCAAGGTCAAGACGCTTGGCTCGGATTCCTACCCAAATTTCACGTGACGCGGTGTATATTTTCGGTAAGACGCCGAGTACCGTAGCTGACAAATGACTTTGAGTATTTTTTTAAATTACTTTTTTATTTAATTGTTCATCTTACGCATAAGGTAGACCAATAAATTACTACATTTACGCAAGTACGAATATTGAATACGAAATTATTTTCCTCGGGTAGGTAATTGCATCTAAATAAAATATTTTACTGAATTAGGAAGCTCAATGAAGTAAAATCGGCATTCACCATTTTTTTAATATGGATTCCTATTAGCGCGATTTCACAAGACTGGGATTTCAAGGAACGTGTCTACCGCCTTATGCGAGGGTTTACTGTAATCTTTAAAAATTATAGATGCAGGAATACTCCTCATTTTTAATCCCTGCGAAGAATCCATCGACACCTTCCCGCAAGAAAGTCGCCATCGTGTTCTCTCGTGGTTGATTTTTCTTCGATGCTCACTTGTTTGGAGCGAAGTGATGACGCTTCACGCGTCAGAGTTGTACCTAACCCATCTTCGGTGAAGCGAAGAGAGGCGAAGTCGCGCGGAGGATCCCTCGCCTCTTATTGTCTACGCGCATTTTAGCTCGCCTTCTGACGCGTCCATGAAAACGTAGCTTTATGCTCCATGCGCGAGGTGCAGCTCGGAGGGCATTTCCGCATCGTCAAGTCACGGCGAAAAAATCCAAAATCAACGACTATTCAATTATTTACAATCCTAAAATATGAAAAAAATAGGAATAAAAAATCGATAGGTAACAATTCAAATAAGAGATCAACACGCCAAACGCTAAAATACAGAAGTGATTACTTGATACCATCTGGAGGAATGGAAACACAATCAGTAAGTTGATTGAACGGCTACCTGCCATTCAAAAGCACTCAAAAGGTGGTTTGTTAAGGAGCAGGAGGGTTGAGGCAAAGGAGAGATCTCCGGCAATGAACGATAAATATCATCAAGACTACAGTCGGATTGTGAAAATAAAGTTATTGACGATCTCCCTCGCGTACAGTTTCATTTGCCTGTCTAATGGATTTCTAGGCTTGCACCTTGCCAAGATGAATCATCAACACTCGCTTCTATCCCCTTAGATGGTGAGAATTAGAATCCATCTACTATCCAACTTGAAAAGAATTACGACTGCGCACAGAGCCATCTAAATGCGATTCCATGATTTTTTTTGCTTTGCAGGGAGAGAACAGATGTGGCCATAAATCGGCTACGGACGTATTTCAAGAGTCCAACGAGACCATTATATACATATAGCCTCCAGAAAATGTTTCCCCTCGATCAATTAAAAAAAACAGACGTATAAAATGGTACTTGGACCATTTACCTGCTCATTTACGTCCATCATTAGTGTAAGTGATTATATATAAAATAATATGGAGAGTCTATAAAAGGATTTAATTAAGCGTTTTTTTTTCCTTTCAGATATTCATATAATGCAAATTTCTTTCGATTGGTCCCTTGCAATTTTTTGCTGAAATCCTAGGGTGGATTTCCGGCCGTAATCACAACTACGACATTTAAGAGAAAAAATGCAATTAGTGATTTTCATGGATGAGGAGTGCGTAACATCTAACTTGTTGATAAATTAAATTAAATTGATATACTCGTAAATTAACCAACTAATAAGAGCCTAAATTAAACCATCCCAAACTGGATTTACTCTGGCGTCCCTTTGAGGAACTGTTTCAAATTTGGAAGGATTACATTGTTTTTCCACAAAAAAAAGAACCTTATTTCACAACCCGGGCTTCAAGTATTCCACTTCAGGATCTGAAGATGAATGTATATGGTTGAAAAGCGAGTTGTGAAATAAAGTTCTTTTTATGTGGTGAAACAAAGTATTCCTTCCAAGTACGCCATCCTAAGAAAAACACATTCAAGAAACTTATTTTTTTTAAATTCATATTCGGAAGAATAAAAATACTGCCAATAAAGATTTCATTTTATCCAGATTTAAAAAAATTGTAATTTCGAAGCAAAATTAGTGAAAAACATTTTTTATTTAAAAAAATAATCTAAGCTAAAAAGCGATAATTATTTCATTAATTTTAATCATTTCCATCTTTCAATCCGCGAAAACAACGGTAAAACAATTCGATATTTGAGACAACTGGCATAGTACTCAAATTCATAATAAAAAACATTGGTCATAAGGTTTGTTTATCGTTGTATTTTTTTATGAAAATGGATTGATTACTCGAAGGCACAGTAAATTAACTCGTGGCAATATACGAGGCGCATTAAAGTTGCAAGGCCTCCATTTTTTTGAGATCACAGCACTGTACGACAGACAGAACCCCGAGAGGCAGCCGGGAGAATAAGAACTGTTTTCGATACTTAAAATGGTGACGTTTTCGTTGCACGACCAGCGTGTAATCATCAGTGGTGTGACACCAATAGAAATACATCGCCAGTTGAAGGAGACATGTGGTGATGGATGAGTCATTGATGTATCGAAAGTGCGTTCATTGGTGCGACAGTTTAAAGAAGGCAGAACATCATGTGACAACGAACCAAAACAATCTCGGTCTCGCACACCGACAGCGT
>WURS02437508.1:0-33543 GCA_011762765.2 Rhinocypha anisoptera | reverse complement strand
AGATAAGCCTTATATCGCTAATTGAATGAGGTGGGACACATACGTCCCGATAGCGCCTTCGGGAGCGAAAGGGTTAAGGATTAAGATAAATTAGGATGAATATGTTTTATCAGCCAGTGACTTCATCTACTAGATACACTTTACAAAGTTTTGTTTCGCAAAATTTTTTGTATTATTTCTAAACAAAATAATTTTTAAAAACAGGATCATGTGGCAGTTGCTACATTTTTGCTTCAATGGAAATGCTGGAAGCACGAATTCGCATCCAGACCAACAACACGCAAAAACCGGTGTTCTCCATACAATCCGTAATGGACTGTTCCGAGTACTCTCAGGGCTGTGCCGGTGGCTATCCCTATCTGATTGCGGGCAAGTATGCACAAGACTTTGGACTGGTCGCCGAGCAGTGCAACCACTACAAGGGCTACGATTCCAAGTGTTTCGAGAATACCACCGCCTCGTGTAAACAACGTTACTTCACCTTTGACTATTACTACGTTGGCGGATACTTTGGTGGATGCAACGAGGAGGCGATGATGTTGGAACTGGTCAACAATGGACCTGTTTCGGTTGCGTTTGAAGCCTATCCAGAGTTTGGTAGCTACAGGAATGGAATTTACGAGCACAAAACGCGACACGTTGAAATGCTTGGCAAGAATGACTTTAACCCGTATGAAGTGCTCAACCACGGTGTTCTTGTGGTTGGCTATGGCAAGGATGCCGCTACCGGACATAAGTATTGGATTGTGCAAAACAGCTGGGGTACCAACTGGGGTATGGACGGATTTTTTTATATTCGTCGTGGAACCGATGAGTGTGGCATTGAAAGTATTGCCATTGCTGCCATTCCCATGCCTGTCTAAACCGTGTTTCTAATTTTAAATAAAACTGGATTTAGTTAATAATAAAAAATTAGTTAATCAGATTAATCCGTGTTTTTATTTAAATGTTTTGTGGAATATCCATCATATATGACGCCACACTAACTAAGGCTTGCTAGCACATACAGTATGCTCTCATACTTACCGCGAGTGAGTGTCGAAATCATCAAAGAACTGTGAAAGGTACACGAGAAAATGGAGCGGAGTAAGGAAAGCTATGCGGCGTGGACAGCAGTCTTCCACAGTTCGACCAACGTGTTAACTCTCACAGTGCTTTGATATAGCTTGGGCGCATTTCACATATGACATGTGAAACTATTGAAGAGCGAAAGTATGAGGGAATACTATATGGGCCCCTATACATTACTGAATGCACTTAACTCGTACTCGTACTTGTACTCAACTCAACTCTATCGTTTAGGTAACTTTGTAACTGCAGTAAACTCACGTCAAATATTTTTTTCTTATAGCTTGTTTTGCTGTTTAAATTAAACTGTTTAATGAAGAACGCATAATTTAATGCAAACTTCTATTCTACCGTTTTTAAAGTAGAACAATTGGGTTTCTAAGGTTTTTTGTTTCAAAGGACAAAACAAATACTGAAAGACATTTCGAGAGTAATTAATGAAAATCGAGATCAAATTCATATTAGTAGCTATTTATATCAAGTATAATTACATTTGCTTTTCTTCTACCAAAACTTTTTAAAATATATTATTTGTTTCTTTATTTTGGAAATATAACAAATGCACAAGTTTATCAAATGTCATCTACAACAACTGTACTTTCAGGAACTGTACTTTTATTCTTGAAAACACTCTTTCTAGGAAACAAAGTAGTCAAGATGACAACATCAAATTTAATTTTTGATTGTTTTGGACTTGTTTTCAATGCCATTTGGCGACTTTTACAACCAATAGTCTCACGTTTGACCTATGAACACGTACTTCTTGACCTGCTGCAATGTGGCTACTTGTCACCGAGTGAAATTTGGCGTGTTACTTACTTGTTTTACCTAGCGTACTTGATGTATACAATACGTACCATTCTCGTGGGTTACAGCATAGCCAATGATTGGCAAGCATACCTGAGCTATGATCTTGTGATGCTTAACTTAGCAGGACAGTACGATTACCGCGTTTACTACGCTCTCGTAGTGATGCTTTTGACAATCATCATCATGCATTATTTGCTCTTTTTTCGTACCTCGCCTTCAACCTGGTTGCAACACTACGAACTGGTGGTGATCAATTGGAAACACTTTATCATGAACAATCAAGTTTCAATGCCGCGAAACTTTGGACAAGCTAGAAATTTTGTCGCCCATCTCTTGGCTGGCTACTACCCTGACACCAAGTGCCATCCAGTGACGTTTACCATACGATTGCACAGTTTTCCCAGAATGAACTCACGTATTCGCTCGGGACTTGTAGCCGTGGTTTATGTCGCAGTGCAACTTGTTTTTCGATTTTTAATTTTTGGCTATTGTATGACAATTGAAGAGTAACAATTGAAAATACAGTTGTGTTTGTCTTGTATTGCGGCTAAATCATTTAACTAGAGCTATTTTATATTGAAACTGGTGATGTTCCTAGCCTTCAGTTATTTTTATAATTTAAAAATTTATAATACCAAACACTATGTTAGGTTGGCATTAAACGGGGATTAGATTTAAAAATAAGAGTTTCAGCTAGAGAGTTGTTTAACTAGGGATCCCAGACAAAGCCAACTCTAAAAGAAAGTTTTTTGAAAAACGTTACTTTGATTTTTTAGCAAAAAAACTTCCTTGAAACTCTCTTATGTAAATACATAAGATTGACTTTTTTGGATCCCTAGTTTAACACAGTTTAATGATAGTTCCGTTTTTCAAAACTTTTACTACAATTTTAAAAATTTCTCAAAAAAGAGTTTATTGGTGTTGCGGTACAAACGCGACTTTTTATTCTTTAATTAACTATGTACATAATTTTACAAGGTGGAAAAAAGAAGTAACCACTGAATGGTGGGTTAGTAATGAAAATATTTACAAAATGGAATATGACTTACAAGTGACCTCCTATCCAAGTTTAAAAACACACACTTCCAAACTCTGCGAGGCCTTGACCACAGGGGAGGCTAAAGTACAAGGGTCAGAATGATCAACAAATAATTAAGCGACATACATACAGTTAATTTCACAACAAGAGTTTGAAGAAAATCAATCGGTCATCCAAAACGACCTGAGGGTTCAATTGAACCATATACAAAATAATTAGGAATTGGATGGCATAAGAATTTAAGTATTCATACGTTGAATATAAAATAACAAATTTTAAGCACAAATTTTCAAACAATTTTTAAAACACACAACTAAAGAACATCACAGATAAAGGAAGAGGGTTAGACATATATATATAGATATCACAAAGATTGGTTGACTCAGGGGTGAGCCGATGATAAGCACTATGTGATTTGGCAGTGAAGTGGCGCACGGTGCAGCGGTGGTGACGCTTGAGGTGTTGCATCATCCAGCACCGCTCTCGGCCAGGTCACTCCACAGAAGTCGTGACGTCACGAGACGCGACAATTGGTTTATCGTCACTAGAAAGACGCTACAACTTTTAAGAAGTTTACTATAGTATTTTTATTAAAACCTTAAATGTTTAACAGTAGGTTGTACGCATGCTGGCAAAACCTCCGCACCTAACTTATCTTAGTTGATAACTCAGTCATCCTTCGACCGATTCAATTGATTTTTGGCCTATCCTCCTATTTTAATGTCCTGACCGTTTATGCCAAATCACTAGTTTTAACTAGGTGTTCTAATTGAATTACTTTCGTTTCCTTTTTGGAAGGTTTATAATTTTTTATTCTTAATTGGATGAGTGTAAATTAGCAATTTTTTGTAATTAACACTAGTTTAGTGTTATAAATAACTTAGAAATTTTTCAGAATTTTAAAATGAGGGGTGTGGCTAAAAATGGGGTGTGTCAATTTTTGGGTTTTTTGAGTTTTACGTCTAAATTATTGGTTGAAAAAATTTAAATCTTATAACAAATTATTGTCTTAACTTATAATTATTTTTTCAAATAGTTTGTTTTAATTTTAACTTATACAGATAAGAAATAAACCAGATAATCGTTTAATTTAGTATTTTTCAGTCCTTATGAGGGGCATTCACATATAACGTAATCATGCAAATATTATCTTATCTTATAAATTTTTGTGTTTTATGACTTTAAATAATTGTAAAGCATTAAAATTTAATTAAATACAAACAAAAATTGTTATAATTGAAGCAAATTACTTTAAAATGCTCATACTGCCCAAATTAGTGGTTCATAATAGTCAAAACAATGTCTAGAAAAATGATTAGATCTTCTTATCTAGTTGGTCAATTTTTAAAATTCTTTCATTAATTAAGATTTAAAGAGTGCTACTATACATAAATCAACAAAAATCCTTTCCTATACTAGTTTTGAAACAGTAACAAGCCAAAATGCGTGCTTTACAGTCAGTAAATCTATGCGTACAACCTACTGTTAATAAACCACATTTAAGCAATGCTCATGCTCCTTCTAAGCAAGTTAAATTTGTCTCACTTAATTGAGGTGACGTGCGTGTGACTTTGGTTGTCGTTTTCAACCGAATTTTTCATTTCACCACAGCTTTGCGCTGTAACTGTTACGCTACTTCTACTGTGCTTAACCGAGTCGAATCTAATTTTTATTGTTGTGATTAGAATTCTTAATCAATTCGAAACTAACTTTCTGTGTTATGATTTTAATTTTATTTCGATTTGATTCGAATTCGAACTTTTCTAATTCTCAACCAATTTGATTTGAACTTTTATTCATAATCTATCGAATTATGACTCGAGTTTAACTTACGTGGCCTTCTTGCAAAATCTATTGTTAACTCTAAACTTAATCAGCATTTTTGCTTGGGAACTTTTTCCTACACTGGTTTGTGTTGCGGTTACTTTGAAGACCAGTAACACAAACCAGTGTATGAGAAAGTTCCCGAACAAAAATACTGGTTAAGTTTAGAAACATATGTTAACCAATACCCATTGCTCAGCAAAAGTGTCTCAGTGTCGAATCTGCACTTGCTGAGTAAAATGTTTGAAAACACATTTGAGCGCAAAGGTCAAACCAAGAGGCCAAAAGTTATGGTTGCGCTAGATCACGAAATGATGATTAATGATTTGCGTTGACACTGTTGTGATCAGTTACCAATCAGTTGCCGTCACTCAGCTAAGGTTATCGAAGCACATCGTTTAGTTCTAATTGGAACCAACCTTCTTCTTCTTCTCTAGCCGCATCTTTCTTGACCGATCAGTGTGTGCCATTTGTGCGAAAGAAAAGACATCAGCATGATGCCTGAAGCCATATTCATGCAAGGTGGCAAATTGAAGATAATTCGTATCACACACACACACATACATACACATTGCACTTGACACTCTCGTTAGTCGGTGGAGAGGTCAATCATCCACCAGAGAGGCAGCCTATCACATCAGACTACTTGTGGTATCTTTAAAATCGTAAAATTTAATGCTTCTGAATATTATTTAACAAAAAAATTGTCACATATCATCATCAAAGTTTGAGCATTTGGCTATTTTGAATATAAATAATAATAATAATAATAAATAAATAAAAAGAAGTGCTTTCAACTACCGCACACCAGAAGTGCGCGCACTCACTAAACACTGTCATTATGGTCAGATGAGTGGCTGGCGAGTGTGTTGCACACAAACGCAATTAGCATTAATGTCAAGAAGAAGAGAGATAGAGAGAAAAAAGATCGGTGGTGTACAAACCAGGCGATGGATTGGTGCCCATCAACTTTCCGCCTGGTTGCCGACCACCGAGCGGCACGGACACCGCTCGTGATCGATCAATCCGACTGGTGGATAATGTAAACAGACAAGCAAGAGAGAGAGAGAGAGAGAGAGAGATCATGACCACAGTGTGATGATGATCATGCTTCGCTGATCCGCATTGGAGCAACTCTTTGTCACAATCTTGTCACAATGCAGATCGCGTCTCGATCTAATTGGCGGTTGGCGCCACCGTGAGGGTAGAGCACGAGACACTTGTCAGATTTTGATCGACTCACTCGAGTCCATGCCTCCTTCTCCTAAATCAAACGGCCAACACAATCATATATCGAGAAAATTTCTGAATATATACCACAAGAAGACATGAGGCTTCAAATCAATCAAGACGTCCATTAGCCGTTCTGATGGTATTTTGATGTGATACACGTATGAACAACTTTTTCTTTGTGATCTACATGAACAACCAAATAACACTTGGTAACACTTCTTCTTCTTCTTCTTTTGGAGAGAAACAAATCATCCACCGAGAGCCAAAGACGCGTCTGCTCTGTGTCAGGTCATTCGCCTGCACTCGCACTGCAGTTGGTGATTAAATCGTCAAAACTGTCCAAATGGATCACTCTCCCGGTGTAACGTCAGTTGGTTGTGTTGGGTAATTAAATTTCCAGCCACGAACATTTCAAACAGCGATTGAGTGCAATTAATTTTCATATATTTCACACTTGTATTTGGTCGGCTGCAAAAAGAAGAAGAAGAGGAGGAAGAAGAGAAAGGAAGACGAGAGAATCGCGCGCGCTTGCACACAAATATACTATGCGGATGGTGCTTATCTTCATACCTGAGTAAACAAAGTAACGCCAGACAAATTACAGGCTTCCGATGAGCACAAAAAGTGCCGCGCGCTCCCGCGGACCACTGTCGATCAACGAGAAGGAAAAAAGGGACAGAAATTAATTATTCGTTCAGGTGTGGGACTCAATAGTAGTAGTGGTGGTGGTGTTGGTGGTGTATTAGTCCAAATAAAGTCAAAAGTCAATCTGGTATTCATCGTGCGCGACATTTTGGCGTGGTGAGAGTGGGGGAGGGAGAGAGATGAGCCCTTAATGTGTTAGCCAGGTAATCGACTCTTGATTCTACACACAAACACACACACACACACACACACACACACAGATTGCCTAGTTCTATTGTAGTTGGCCAAATCTGATCGACAAGACCCTCCACACACACACACATGGCAATGATCTTAGTGTGAATATAAACGCAGCAGCAGTGATTTGCACCGCTCATGATGTATCGGTGCACTCTTTCTCTCACTCACTCACTCACTCTAGTCTAGTATATTCATCATGCCATCGAGTCTATTGCGTGACACCGACTCATGCTATACATATAGCACATACACACACAAACTCACTCATTTTGTTGATGTTATTTCGTACGGCACTTGAATTATCAACTCACACTTCACACTTCGATGCAGTTTTGCCACCAATCGAATGGGTTATCCTCCCAACCGTAACCAATCTGATAATAAAACACCATATGTCAGGGTTAACATGCAAGAAAGCAGTTTGAGGATATGTTAGAATAGAAAACCGAAATTTGGTTGTTAGTCTCAAGATCGAGTGAGTTGAAAGATTATCTGTATGAAATTAAAGTCAAACTTGAGAGAAACCCCTGTAATTTTAAGTTGCGTGAGTTATAAAAAACTTGAAACATTTTTAAAAAACTAATTAACTTGAAAAAATCTATGTTTAACTACATTCTGTACTTTCATTTCAAAGAGTGTGTAGATCAAGATTTTGCTTTAAAAGCGAATGTGTTTACGTCAAATTACCCTAGATGGCGCCAAAACACTGTAAAATTAATAAAATCGAAAAAGTATATATTTTTCCTAGATTAGGCCCCACCGAGATTCGAACTCGGATTGCAGGATTCAGAGTCCTGAGTGCTAGCCATTACACCATGGAGCCTCTTTGGTTGAAACGCAAGGATGAGTTAGGCTGCTTTGAGTTAGACGCAAGTGAAGTACCCATTATCCTGCATACCATTATGCCAACCTTTCTCTCTCTCTCTCTCGCAGCAACCAACAAATTCGCGCAAATAAAGCAGTAACACACAATAGTTTGCACAAAAAAAATAATTTTTAATTATCAATAATGATAATAATGGCGACATAGATCGAGTAAGTTAAAAACAAAAATTACAATATTGTAAAGTATAAAAAATAATAATTAAAATAATTAGTGTGTTTGTGAGAGTATGTGTAATCCATAAAATGTGTATTTGTCTGAATCGAATTAGTCCGAATGGCAAATGTTTTGAAAATAACAAAAGAAATTTATAATAAAAAACCAAATTTAAAAATTTGGTAAACGTTTTGAAAGCCCGTCGTAGTGAAATAGAAAAATACATAAAAAATCATACTATCAAAATAATTTAGATTTCCTATTTTTTGTGTTTGTACTTTAGAAGTTAAAATATGTCAAAAACAAAAAGTGAGATCTTACTGTGAAATCGCTGCATTTGAGAGAGTGTGTGTCATGTATGAAATGCTTGAACCAAATGAGCAGAAAGTGATACACACGTGGTGTGAGCAAAGTCCAAGTAGAAAGAAGGAGAGCTTAAAACGAGATGCAATAGTGATAGTAGCGATAATAGACATAAAAAATTACTATATAAATATAATAAATATATATATAACAACAACACTAATCTTCTTCCGATATATAAAAAGCAAAATTAATGTATGTTACACATTCTTCGCAACGCACACAGCAGTGTATATGCCATCAATAATAAGACAATTATTATATATAATAATCAAACGCATGTTAAACTATGAAAATAAACATAATAATTATATAATAAGTATGAGTAATAAGTAAATAAAAAAATTAAGGTTAAAGAAAAATGGGTTGTGTAGCAAAAGAGAGGGAAGAGAGAGTGTGACTAAACAAATGGTCAGTGGTTGGGTGCACGCATTGTACCGGACAGGTGCATGAAAGAAAATGGGTACAGTGGTTAAGGATCTTTTCCAAGGCACCTGGGATTGCAAATGAGTGAGAGAAAGAGAGAGATGTTTCACCGGGATGCATACATCATCCCGCATAACGCTAGTGGGGGAGATCGGGGGGTGAAGCAGTGCCATCACTGCTGCTGAGACTGGTTCCAGTGCTGCCAGGACGAGGAAGACCAACGTAAAAGGCGGAATTGCCAGTGGGTGACGGTGGGTTGGCTCCAGTGTAGAACACCGAGTTGTTCACCACACGAGGCATCGGGTTAGGTGGCGCAGACGATGCGTTCCGTTGAAGTTGTCTCATGAAGTTGAACATTGTTCGCATTGAGGCTAATTGGTTAAACCTCTCAAGCTGTTGGCGAGACGAAAGAAGGAGACACATTAGCAATGACACTGACAAGTGCACAAGTGTAGCGCGCAATGGCCATCGATCGGGTGTTGATCATTAATGCGAGCGTGCCCTCTCTCCTTCTCTGCCGCACTCTAAATTGTTTTGATCGTTTGACGTGTCGATCGAAACCAAATGAGGGTCCGGGAGAGGCGAAACCCAGTAAGTGGACTCGTTAGTAAAGTGACTGCTTGTTCGCCACAGCTCGACCCCACGGGCGTATCAGATGACACTGGTACTCGTGCCAGATCAACTTAGCCAGCAACTTAACTAGCAATAAAAAGCTCATTTCTGACACTCATTTTGGCAGAGTGCAAGGCAAATGAGGTCGCATGCAAATCCACAAGTGGTACCAGTGAGTGGCTCGAAATTCAGTTGCGAGCTCAAAATCGATTTTCCTCGCGCGGTGCGGAGTGTGGCCAAATTGTTGCGCTCTCGCCGACCACGTGCAATCATGGAGAGTGGCAGCGCGCGACAAGTGGACCTCGCCTGGTGACTCTAGCCACCATGGCTCACTTACAACGCGCACCACAGTCTGGGCCCTATCTTATTACGGGTCAAGTCAAGCTGGATTGCAGTGCCATGCAAGTGGAATAAGAGATTAGAGAGCACCAAGTGGCCTCGCACCAACCAGTCATGGCTTGTATTGCCTTTCATCACCGCCACTGACCCAGTGTCCAGTGCACCAGAGAGACCAGGCCCTGAAAGGTTATGCCGTGCATCATTGGCGTGTGTCAAGCGCGCCACAAACACAAACATCACCCAACGACATACTGCTAGCCACTGTTGACCGTGCTGACACTCGCTCGTGACTCAAGAGATAAGACATACGCGGCATCACATGACTACTCCAGGAGCGAGCTAGTAGATAACATCGCAAAGCTAACATGTGTCAGCTGGGGCCAGCCACGTGCATGCACTAGGGATACATGTGCCGCGCGCGCCCCACCATCATTCTGCCATCTCGGCGCGCCACAGTAAATCAAGCCTAATGCAAACAAATACAAAAAACTAGATAGCACATAGAAAACATCTCCATCCAAATAGCCAACAGGTCCTTCGTCGAGCTGCATCGATGGTTGAAATCAATAAGTCACTGCCAAGATATTAAAGCACAAGCAGCATCATTGGGCTAGGTTACCAACGCAACACATGGTTGCCATCAAAAGGTCACAACACCCGGGTAGTGGGCCTAAATCAGATGCTACCGCTCGCGCGCGCACATGATCGCACAGTGTGAACCCTGTAATTGATGCAACCCGAAAATGAGTGGATGCAGTGAAGAGCCGGGCGCGAGACAATCGAAACCGGCTGCTCGACTCGTTACGCGCCCAATCAGTACACAGTACGACACTGACTGGTCACAGGAGACATTGACACGAGTGAAGAGGACGGTGAGTGAGCCGGCGAGGTCACGACGTGCTCCATCATCGCGCGCGCGAGCACACAATCGCCTTACACCATCGCTCTCACTGGCGAGTTGAGTAGAGTAAAGTAGCACAGCAGACAGTCGTACGGACGGGAGAACGGAGGGGACAGGCCGGCGAACTGGCAGACCAGCTTAGCTTCACCGCACCGACCGGCCAGCTACGTCATTCCCGGGACGCGAAAATACAACACTACAGTCAAGGCAAGAGCGGGGGAAGGGGGTTGAGCGGACCAGTTAGAAGAGGGGTAGCCGTCGCCGCATCTGTCCGTGCTCTCCCCCTCCCTCGATTTCGTTGCCCGGGCAATCATCATCATCAAACATCAACACACACATAGGAACGAGCAGCCAGTCACAATCAGACCAGTGGCCAATCTGCACAAACACACGCTCGAGCTCGGGCATCACACCAAAGAGAGTAATAACTGTTTTAGTTAGAGAAAAGAGAGAGAAAAGGACCGGGAGCAAACAGAACGCGAGCGGGCAAAATCAAATCGGTCTAATCGCAACTCAAGTCGACGAGGGTAAATAGAGGGAGGGCAAGAGAGAATAATGACCAGGAGACAGCTCGCGCGACCGAATCTCGCTTTGCAGTCGATAAGGTAAGTCGGAGAGAGCACTTCCAGTGAAGTAGCTGTGAGCGCGAGTCGACGCACACGTGCATCGATCTCTCCGCTTGACTCCCGGCAGTGTGACGACTCACCTCTCTTCAAGTGCAAGGTCAAAGGGTATTGGCTGCTGTTGCTGGAGGTGCAGAAACAATAGATTAGATAGCGTGCACCACCGGGGGCCACTTGAAGATGCTCGTCGAGGCTAATGGCGAGGGAGTTCAGTGGCCAATCTGGCTGAAGCGTGCAATTAGTGGGACGCGGTTTGGGGGAGTGGAGTGAGCCATAAGACACACGACCGGTAATGTGCAACGCCATACTATTCATTAAACGAGTTTAATTCGATTTGTAAGCATCATCAATCACCAAATGGCCGAACGATGACCCCCTTGTTCAATGTGGACCCCATCACCAAGTGGTAGTAGCTGGCCACTTGCGTGATACACCGAGGTGAAAGGTCAGCGCCAGGACACTGGCAAAGTGGTCACGACAAACATGGTGGTGTTCGAGTTAATCCACAAAGACAACATCGATAGTGTGGACTTGCACCGAAACAAGCTAGATTATCCCACCAGGTCGAGCACCAAAGCACTACAGATCGGTGTGCTTAATTTGTGTTGCGACATCGACAACACACATGAACTAATGGTCATCCGTGAGGCGTTCGCGATCGAGAGCTCTAGATCAAGAGTTCATTCTGCGACAGAGCAGTGAGAATCAACAAGTTACGCAGCGTGGTAGAAGCACCACCTCACGCCACCGGCTTCTATCTGATCATTGAGAAAGCGACAAACGAAAAACAAATTCTAAATTGCCTAATTTTTATTCATGCGAAGCTTGAAAGGAGCCAATGCATGCAACGATCGCATCAAAGAGGAAAGCTTTTGGCAACATTTCACAGATCATTTAAGCCATGACGAAATGAAAACGAGAAAGCGGACTAGATTGCCATGTGATGCAGCTACAAATTGACCATGGGAAAAACTATCAACATTTGGCTGACAAACGCCATACGCTGCACAAGACATTTTTGTGTATGTTTGTAGCTTTACTAACTCCACAAGATAGGAGAGAATAGAGTAGAATGTAGTGATTGCCATTGTATCTCCCCATGTGTGTAGAGTTAAGAGCAATCTTGCGTAACAACTAGATGAGTCTTGTCGATTAACTCCTCGGCACTATCTTTTCGTTCCTCTCTCTCTCTCCCTTTTGAGGTCATAAATCAAATGAATCTGACCGGGCGAAGAAAGGTAGATAAGCTTAAAGTTGGTACTCGGGTACAACAAGATTTCCTAGTCCCTCGCACGAGTCCATTTTGCATGGTCGTTAAGCCGAACCGTGCGGTCCCAAAGTCAATAGGGTCGTAAAGTGTCCTGGTCAATTGCACCACATGGATCGATCAAGAGAGGAGAGCCGAAGTGTAAAAGGTAAGCCAATTTGTCCAATCCACCACCGCCACCCGAGCCCGGAGAGAACATTCCCACGCAACTCGGAGTCAATGGTTTGTAACGGATTTCGGACCAGCTACTTGGCTCAATCCTACCAATGTGCAAAGAGAGAAAGAGAGAGAAAGAAAGAGAGAGAGAGAGGCGAATCATTAATGCCGCAGCAGTGATGTGACATATTCAAAATGAGAGCGAAAGTCCAGGCCAGATGGCCTACCTGGTAGCAGTGTGCCCAAGCAGGGTCAGCACTCAAGCTAAAGAAGGCGGAACTTTCCGTGCCGTTCCAGCACCTCAACGCGATGAGCGAGCGAGGTCAGGGGGACTGGAGGTCAGCGAGATGAGTCGCTCAAGCCCGATGCCCTTCACCTCGTTTCGAAACTGCCATTGGCCACCATCACCACTACTAGGGTTCAGAGGTCAAGGTGCGAGGGTATTTAACACTTTCCACGAAAAGGAGCGAGCCACTCAGACACGCGGTAGTTCATCATCGTCAAAACACTGCCTTGTCACCGTTAACGTCTGGAATGTGGGGAGTAATGCAGGATAATGAAACAAAGTGATGCGTCGAGTAGTGTTGGAATGTAGGAGACCCACGTGGGGCACACTCTCGTGCAGCTATTCACGTGCTTCACCCACCACTGCCACTCAGTACACGTGCAACTTGGGTCCGATGCGGGCCACTCCGTGACCGTTGCTAGTTCTCACCGCGCTGTCCGGGCTCAGGTTTGACATACAAATACAGTCGGAGAGAGAGAGAGACACAAAAGGGCTTGAACGGTGCCCCACCGCGTCCGTCTATTAGCACAGAGAAGCGCAATCTCCACTCGGTATCACTGGGCAAGTCAGACTCAACTAGATGTAGCTCTCTACGCTCGACCAGATAGCCTCCGTGCGATGTTCCTATTGAAAACCTCAACAAGAGCCGGGCAATGCAATTGGAGCGAGCGCTGTAAAAGTCAGTCATCTCTCCCACTCTCCCTTCTATCTCTCTCTCCCTCACCACAATGACCCCTCTCTCCGGTACATCTCGCTTAGCAACAGATTTCTTCAATTTTCGCCAACACATGCCGTACAATTGCCGACTAAAATTACAGTCCAATCAATAGGCAAATAAATTTATCTTTTGTGTGCAAGCGCGAGAGTTGTTATTGCCTTGGGTGCACACCGAGAAACACATAGCTCGACTTGGAGACATTATGGAGTGGCGCAAAGCACACGGTGCACCGCGGATGGATGAAGCGTGATGCCCGACAATTGGTGGCAATAGTCATAAATCGCGCACACTCCCACTGCCAACCTTGTTGGTTCGTACAACACTACCCTGCAAATCTTGGCACAATTAGCAGCACAGAGGCAATGTTAACACTTTGTGGCTACCTCTCATTCGGTTGCTTCTCAAGTATAAACAAACAGAGGTCTAAGAAGTCTGATTAGACAAGTCACGAGAAAGATGAATAATTAGACTTGGTTTGAGTTATAGTTCGTGGGAACTCGTCGACGGCTACTCTCAGCTATCTTAAATCGAGCGAACTCATCGTTTTCCAGTTCCTTTGAAGTGAATTGTTGCCTTGCATGTTTACTTTTAACATTTCGTCCAAGTAACCAAGTGTAATATAAAGTATCACAACCATCGATTATGGCCAGTGAAGGACAACTCAAGAAAGTGCTAAACTGCGAAACGGCTCGACACCGATACAGGCATGGGTCGTAGCGCGATTGCGCCCGCTAAGTAGCGCCGTTGATCGATCGCCCTCAGTAGCGAGGCAAGCGTCTTAGTGGTGCGTGTGCCATCACGACTGACCTGCCATCACCTATTATTAACCAGGCACATCAATCGCGCCAGTTGGTGGCACACACGCGAGTGACACGAGGCTCGAAGAGAGCACCCTTTGGAGAGAGAGAGAGATGGGGGGTGAGACGCGACGCGGAAGACTCGTAGCTAAGCTAAGTTCGATAGTGGTGGTACTCATGGCAATGATACGACACCGTCAAGCACCAACCGTCAGACGTGGGCGACGTTCGCATGGATTTATCTCACTCACTGGTCAGTGTCTCTGATTTATATTTGCCCGCGTAATTCAATTACTGACAAGAGAAAAAAAGCTCTCGGCTAGGATTAATGTCCACATGATGAATATCGCAGCGGGGAAAAGGCGTGGGCGCTCGAATGCATTGATGATGGCCCACAGGTGTATATTGCTTCAAGTTTGTGGAGCTTACCTGGAAGGAGCGCGAAAACTCTTCCCCGATCTCCCGCAGACGCTGCCCAGCGGCAACAATGATCTCCTCTTCAATCGGCAGTGAAACTGACATAGTGCGTCGTTCATTGGTCACCGGGTAAAGACGATCAGGCTCGGTATACGACGAAATCGAGGGCAACGTGTTGCGGTGGTGAATCACTCGGCGGGACGAGCGCGAAGGACGTGGAGTCGAGTGGTGAACCACTTCGGCTTGGTTACCAGAAACCGGCATTGAACTGCAAGCTTGGCAGCGGCACATACAGTCCATTCCGGAGCATCGAGCTGAGTGAAGCAGACGCGAGTTGCAACTTTCTTCTGAGCTCATCTCCAAATCAAACAACAGACCTGCAATCAAAAGGCATCGTTGGTTAGTACTTTGCATTTAAAAAACTATATAATAAAACTCGCTTCGTTTTATGACATTTACTTGTGCTGTGATCGTATGATATTGCTGACCAGTATGCAGAGTCATTCACGAGCAAAAACGCTAATCACCCGAATTAAGACCATTTGTGCGCGTCTGTAATCTTCTTGTGTAGAATTATTAATTTCATAGAAGCACTTTATCATTATTACTATTTAGTAGAGAAGCGCAAATTAGTTCTCATGTCAAGTGATCGAACATCAGTAAGTAGTGACAAACCCTACAGGAAAACTAGTCAAGTCATACTTAATCAATTAGGCAAAGGCAAAGTGAATAAGAGAGTTTGAGATAGAGACAAGTCTGTCATTCACGAGTCGACAGGCCATTGTCTAGGGTGAGCGGCAACGATGCTAATAACCGGGCGGCGTGATGACCCCGTGCGAGCCACCATCTCGGTGCACACCACACACTCTACAATGAATTAAACATTAACACACTACAACTAGTTCTGCTCGGGTGGTAGCGACGAGCCACCGATGGGCAACGGGTCATGCGAAACGCACAGAGAAGCGCCCAGTCAGGGGAAACTAGCCACCAATCTTGCAATTAAATGCTACCTGGTTGACAGGTGAATCGATCAGTAGCTCATTTAATTTCCAACTGTATAAAACCAAACTTTCTAAAATAAAATAACCTAAAATAAAAATCCAACATTAATCCTAATTATTAATCTATACAAAATAGTATAAAATCATTCTGTAAAGTAACGCTGGGTCCAGTACACAACTCAGCTCGATGACTTTTGAGTGACAAACTCGACCAGCGCGACTACATGTCTAGTATTGTCTAATTTTCTAGTACATGCAGCGGCACCGGTGAACCGGTCACTCATATCTTGCTGTACTGAGTCGATAGTCGGACCAGGCGTGATACTTACTTGACACCATTCGATGAATTCGAGTGACAAACGGATTAGTGCCCGTGAAAAGTGTAGAATATTCCTTTGAAACGGACTACCACCTCCATTGGCACTAAGCCGCTTAACACTCATAAAAAACGTAATTGGAACCCAACGAAAAATAAAATTGTGACTTTTTCTGTGAATTTCTCATCCAAAACTCCAAAATAAAACGTGTGAAAAACGTGCAAATGACGCCCAGTCCTATATGGCGCGAACTCGAGGGCGCGTTCACTAACGGTGGCCTAATCTGTGCGTAGTGTGTGTGTAGAGAGAGCAGTGTATGTATATAGCGAGAGAGCAAAGGAATGCGATTGGCATGCGAGTCGGGCGCCCCTCGCCGCATACCAAGCATCCCTCGCGAACGAGCCATTCCTGCTGCACGAACAAGACACTCTCACGGCACAACTGTTAACGGAAAGGCTCCTCCTCGGCGCCATTGGCCACTGTCCAGTCACGCCACACACAATCCGTGGGAGAATGTCGAAAGTAAAAGTGGCTTATAGTGGAAGTTTGCCCTGAAGAACAAGTGTTACAATCTATCCTCTTTGTGCTTCATTCATTTATCTTAAAAGCTCTCTCTCTCTCATCACAGCTTACATTCTCAAAAACAAACCGTGTATACGAAAATGTCCAGTCTTAGAAGTTCCCTCGTCGAGCTCATGTCAAATTTCACAGGGAACATTACCGAGAATCTAGACAAGCAGTAAGGCGATGACAGGAGTCAGCGTCAAAGTTTTTGATTAGAGTGCTGAGAACTCGTGTGAATATGCCCAAGTGACTTGTCGATGATGGCAAGCAGTAGCACCTCTCGGCTTTCGGCCCATCCCATAGCTAAACGAGCATCAAGTGTGGCACCTCTCACACCTCGTGGGTGCCACCGCCTCGTTTCTGGCCGAGTGGCCACGTCCGAGTGCCAGAAAGCACCCAGTGCGCACACTGTCACCGATCGATACCGGGCATAGGCAGCTACCCACAATTAAATGACCTTTCAGTGTCTAACCCCGACCGTATACAGTATCGATGGTCGTCATCATCATCATCATCATCAGTGATCTGACCGTGTCCGTATACATGGCCATTAAAGTGTGTGTGTGTGCTTTGCCTTTGCCAACGATCGTTCTCTCAAATCAAATGAACATGGTGCGTACGCACAACACAGGTGTGAGTGTGTGGGTTGTGATGAGATGATGATGATCAAGTGGGGTGATGAGGTGAGATCGACCATCGAGCGGGAAGGTGGGCAGTGCGAGAGAGCGAGTGGCGACACCGAGCGGGCGTCCAGGGTCAAGGGTCGTGAGCAAGTGTGCTGCCGAGTGGCCGCGACAACCATCGACCTCACGTCCATGTATCCCCTTAACCACCAGCTAGCCCGCCTTCCACGACCCCTGACCCCACACACCACACACCGGTCGCATCCAGAAGAGTACAGTGCGAGTTTGCGCGCGCACGCACTCAGGTGACCAGTTCTAGTCAATTGCCACCTTTTACAAGCAATTAGACTTCAAACGAAGCCAGTCGAGACAAGAAGCAGAGTTCGGTCGATCGATCGCTTCGCTGCACACACTCACACACACGTTCGACCTGTCACTGAACTGGCCGCATCCAATTCAATTTACCAACCACGAGAGTTCACTTTGCGTCCACAAGTGTCCGGCTTCAACAACAAGCGCAACAAGATTATAACATAATCCTTATCAGGCTTTAGACTCGTTGACTTGGTCAATTCGAATGACAAATTGCCACTAACGAAGCCGGTTACTAGTTTTTTAAAGTTTTATCTAATTTAAAAAGTAAGACGAAGAGATAAATAAAGGTAAACAATTCAATAAACGGGCTTAGTTGTCTAGTAACCATAATTATTTAACAAAAAAAATAAAATCTCTTACTAAAGTGGTGACAATCTAAACATGAATCGATATCATGGCTTGATCGATGGGAGCCATGTGAGGGCGAACACCTGTCTACTTGCAAGCAAACCTCTATCGCCCCTGTTCATCAAGTTAATTAGTGCGCACCGGTCAACCCAATCGAGATGGCAATCTCAGTGGTGAGAAAACTCCCTACTATCGACTCTAAGGGGGTAACAGGGTGGAGTGGAAAACAAGCCTTGCTGCGGCATAAGCGAACCACCAAGATAAGCATCGCGCGCGGTGGCGAATTGGGCCAGACGAGGGCAGCGAAATCGCAATTCGTTCTACCTCAGCACTCGCTGCGCATCATCAAGGCAAACATCAGTGCACACACACAAACTAAAAAATTAAAAAAAAAGTTCTCCCCCTCTGCCCTGCGGTCGATCGCGAAAGCTAGCACGATTTGTCAATTGTACCTGTCAGGAGCGAGTTCGCGTACGAGCGTAGCATCACTAGTCGTACCAAGCAAGACATCACACAGAACATCGGTGGGGGGAGAGAGATTCAAAGGGGGTCAAGTGTCAACCGTCAGCAGTAGAGGCGCACAGCCACGCGAATCATGCAGCAAAGCTAATGGCTTTTCGATTGCGTCAGTGTGGCACACGGTACGGCACGAGTCACAGTCACGACTCATCTTGCCTTGCCACTTGGCTTAGTCCACTCGGACCATTGGACCAAGCTAGTTTGGCCGAGACTCCTCGCCAATTCTCATCATCACAAGTCGACACCTCAGCCAAACACGGATCTCGAGATGACCCTCTCCCCTCATTCTGGCTAACTGTCGTGGCACGCGAAATCACCATCATCGCTAGTCGATGATCAAATATTCATATGACCACTCGGCATCGCACCATTCGGCTTAACCTATGATTATAAAGAGATTTATGGCCACCATGATCCGGCGCGACTTAACCAAGCGAGTCACTCTGCAATCAGATTCTGGTGACCCGGGCAAACATCTGGTCATTGGCGCAGTGGCAGGCGCCAAAGTGCCGAGGCGGGCGCAGATTCTAATGACAATCTCGCTCATTGCCGCACTCGCGCCTTGCTTGCTTGTGAGCAATGTTGTCTAAACACACACTGGCGCGCTCATCTAAAAGGGGGAAGCCATATTTAAATTCAACACGCACACTGACTTGCGAGCCGCGTTTCACCCACATCAACTCTCAGACAGTTCAAAGCATATAAAAGACAAATTGCGATCGCTAACTTTGTAAGCCAAGAACAAGACAAGAGAAAGCCAAGTGGAGCAAAGAGAGATAAAATTGGGTCTAAAAATAGTCCGATGGAGAACTAAACACGGGACCGCATCCAGACACATACACACATTGGGAATTGGCAATGACAAATTCCCATAACGAAAACATGCAGTGCAATAAACAGTGCAATCGTACCAAACGTGACAGTAGTGCGTAATCCTCTCGTTTAAAAGACAATATCTCATTTAAAATCAGATCTGACCGATAACGAGTAAATTCGTGCTAGATATCCACAAGTGACACCTTTAACAATAGTAGCATGAATAGAATCAAGAAACAGACTTGGAGTAATCAGGAGTGATGAGTCTAGCTAGTCAAGTCCAAGTCAGACTTTACATTTCAAAAAAATATTTTTTCCACGCTTCACGAAGCATAAAGTAGCATCAGTGTGGCTAATGAAGCTAAAAATACACAAGCCGAATAATCCTCTCATCGCTGTCATCGCGCACATCTCGAGATGCGTCATCTGGACTCTCGGGTTTCAAGTATCACCCGAGCATATGCCTGAGTCTGGTGGCTGAAATTCAAACCAAGTGAGTCTTCCACTCTTGGTCTGACAGTATGGCAAGATGAAACATGACAAGTGTCTATATGGTTACATACAAGCGCCAAGTCGAGTCAGTGTGTTGATGCTGGTGGTGGTGATGCTGCCGGCAGCATCCATAAATCAAAACACTCGATCGATCAGAGGGCGCGCTAACCACTGATTAGTGCCAACAAGGAAGCGCGCGACAGTAGCGTTGCCGTAGAGCAGAGTGGTAAGGCTGCCTTCGGGCACACTCCGGCAGATCCAGAACGTGTCGAGCCGCTTAACTGCGAGGAGGGCTCCAACGAATCGATATCAATTAGCGTTCGGTTTGTTTGCTCAAGTCTATTAAGGCGCAAAGCAAGAGCAACAAGAGTGAGCCACGAGTCGATCTATCCTGCCATTACGCGCCTATCAATCATGGTGCAATTTGTCTTTGCCCTGGACTTGGAAATGAGGCGCCCGGTTGGAGTGTGCTAATTGAGCACACCAGAACCGAGCTTGCAGTGTTAGCCATCACCTAAACAATGTTGTGTTCCAAGATGAGCTTCAATTAACCGTGTGCAGTCACAGATCTGAACTGTCAAGGCAGCACACAAAGAACGGTTTGAAGTGTAATTGACAAGCCGATATTGCGGGGGACACAACTTGATTGGGGCCAGGTTCCCATGCCCAAGCAAGTTCCAGCAGTGTCCGTCGTTCATCACACATCACTCGCCCTTTCTCCACTGGCAGCAAGGGCAAATGGCCGCCAGTGGTAGCCTTGCCCCGTTCGACGTCTTCGATTTAGTAGTCCCGGACAGGGGTCATGACATCACCCCCTCCTGTGACCTTTCGCCCCTCTCTCCCTCCTTACTTGCAAAGCTAGCGAGTGCTACAGTGGCACCGTGCCCGCTGTGCACACAGCTGTGCGCGAGCGAGCACGAGTAGATTTTGTGATCCCGGACAAGAGACTCCGCCCACTGTCAGTGATTGAAGCAGAGGTGGCAGTGGTGACACACCGCCTCTAGGAAGCGCAACAGTGCGGGAGACCCATCAGCCACAAGCAACCTAACACATTGAGCAGAGCAAATCAAATTAGCATCACCCTCCACTAGTGGTCATCATAATCCCATTGAATCGGACAGGATAAAAATGATGTGAGGGCAATCGAGTGCACTGCACGGACTCAATCGATTGGGGCTAACCATCTCCGGAGAAGCTACACAACAAAAACAAGAGAATAGGTCAAAGGTCGTATGCCCAACTGACAAAGGCGATACTGTGATTGTGTGATGCAATCGCTTGCCTATCGATACATCCTGTGACACATTGGCCAATTAAAATCTATTGCAAAAGCAGTGAAAAGTATCCGCTTGTGATATATGAAGATAACCTTTGACCTAGTTACTTTTGTCAATCCAATTAATTTTTTTCAGTATACAACTTTTATTCTAAGACATTTTTAACGATATAAGTGCTTAAAGGTGAGACATTTTTTTTGTATAAAGAAAGTGTGCAAGCAAAAATAAAAGTTTTTGCATTTCATCATCATTTCGTTAGTCCAGATAGGTAAAGGGAAAGTGGGAAACTACCACTGACAGCGCTACTGCTTATAGATGATTGCAAAGTGTGGCCAGGGGTAAAATCGACGCGGAAAAGCGTGAGAAAGTGTGTCCGGCACAACATGTTGACCTTAACAGGTGGTCACTGACTGGGCACCCGCGCACGGGCCGGTAAGCTACCTACAAACACAAGTGAGGCCTGCACAGGGGGACACGATAAGCTTTAAATGGACGTCTCGAAGAGCAGAGCCCACTAGACCAATGTGTGTTTGTAGAGACAAATGTCACTTGATAATAATGTCTGTAAACTTACCGTCATTGCTCGTTGCCAATCTCCACTCAGACTCCTCTTCATCCAACTCGGGCTGTGGACTAAGCCGAGCGTGATACGGGCCTGGATAGATTGCCATGGGTCCCAATTCAAACATCGGTGGCGGACTGAAGCGAGAAATTGGGTGACGAAAAATGATCTCACGACTCGTCTCGAAACCCGATCCAAAACGTCGCTCTCCACTACCAGAAACATAGCCCGAGCTGAGAGGTGGTGCCAGGGGATGATAGTAGTGCATGTAAGTTCGGTGCGGCAATGTTGGATTCCACTCTTGATCTCGAAGCTGAGCTCGCTCGCGAGCACCAGGAATATCAATGGGAGGACTACGACGAACCGGACTCGAAGATACACTTGGATAGTCGTCCGAAGTAGACATATCAGACATTTCGCTGTACTCATCATCCTCCTGATCGGGAAAGATCATACAACTTGGCCGTGGCACGTGCCAGTGACGAGGCTCAAATTCGGCTGGATCGTACTCTTGCTGCACAGGCTCGTCTTCAAACACATTGTCATCGCCTTCCACCAGGTCGAACATGTCCAGTTGGTTGCCTTCTTCAAGATTATTATTATCAGGAAAAAAGATGTCGTTGTTATTAAGCTCCAACTGCTGAAGGCGGTTCAAACGGCGTTGAGCAGAAAGGTCATACGAATCAACAGCATCGCATGAATCGTTTGGCCCAGAAGTGGTTGAAGAGATAGGCGTGAAATGTTGCCCAATCGAGATCAGTTCCTCATCAAAGCCATCAATACTGTCGTCAATGATTTCAGTAGTGGCATCTGAATTGGCTGTTTCGGTCTCTGAAGTGCGAGTCGATTTGTTAAGAGCTTCGTCAAATTGAAACGAGCAGTGACAAATAGGCGACTTCTCGTAACCCGAATCAAAACTGAAAGCCGAAGTTGAAGCAACCAGTGGACGTGGCCGAATTATGGCAGCTGCACTGCATGGACTAATGATAGCAGTAGAAGCCGAGCTGTTGCACGAGGCATCACTCTCGTATCCAGCTTCAGAGATATTCGGGTTGGAAGTGGAACTCTCATGGCCACTCGAAAAGCTTCGGAGATTCTCCATGGTAAACTAGATAGGAAAAGAAAGCCATCCGATTAGTACTTGATCGATATTGGTGCTCTAACTGGAAATGTGCGAGCGCGTCTCGAGTGCAGTGACATTTATAGACAGTGGACGCGCGAGGCGCCCGACGGACACTCAGTGCTTGCTGCATCATGCTCGCCCGACACTAACACCAAGGTGAATCATCGTTCGAGCAAACGACAGTGCTGCGGAAGATGGCAGAGCTCGTTTGCATAGACAACCACCACCAGTAGACAGTGGGAGAGAGAGAAGGAGCAAAATACACCAAAATAGAATGGGCATACGTAGAGGTCAGTGGACATCGCGAGTCATTGGACATCGACCACTGTCAGTGATTGATTGCACTGGTGCCCTAACCCGATCAGCACTGATTCGCATCATTTGCATA
The DNA here is from genome assembly GCA_011762765.2 of Rhinocypha anisoptera. Classification (NCBI taxonomy): domain Eukaryota; kingdom Metazoa; phylum Arthropoda; class Insecta; order Odonata; family Chlorocyphidae; genus Rhinocypha; species Rhinocypha anisoptera. The sequence goes on along the minus strand of WURS02437508.1, from coordinate 10,332 downwards.
TAATAATAAAAAAGCTACACGAGGACGCGAAGGCAGTGGGGTGATTGGTAAATTCATAGCGTGGATCTCACCGCATCTGCATTGCTAATCAGTGTCGATCGCACGCCATCGGTCGCCTCACGCGCGCGCTCCAGTTTGGTGTCACCGCGTCGATGGCTAGACAGACTATCACAGACGGGGGTGATTGAACCAAACTGCGATGAGATAGCGCAAGACATCCACCATGTCTCAAGGATGCCTTCAGTGCAATGTACCGGTAGAGTTGGCGCCACGACACACACACACACACACCAAGTCAGTCAGCGATGGTTGACACCGACTTGAGCAATTGCTCATCTACAGCTCAACTTCTTTTCTTCTTTTTCAAGATAAAACACAACTTCATCTAACATGAGCGATTACAATCCTCAAGACAAACACAACAGAATCGCATAGGCAAAACAGATGCATAGTGAGCAAAGCTAACCAGCAAAGTGCGTTTAAAACAAAGCAAAATCGATCTACAAAAATCACCCAAAAGAAAGTGATGAGCCTTGGCCAAACTACAGTGAAGTTCACTGTGTGAACTCCAGTCCAGACTGGCAGACCACCGCGGAGAATGATGCAGTGTCGGCCGCCTCTGTACATACCCACACAAGCCTTAATTCTCGTGGGCGCGCGGGTGGATCAAAGTGAAAACACAGGACGAACACACTGTCAGATTGGTAACAGCCACGGGTGCAGAATGGAGAGTGCGCACAGAATGCTCCGACAAAGCCACCTGAGTGGTTGTGTGATGAGAACAATGGGTTGTGAGAGCAGACGACACCTAGCAAGCGAGAGGTGATGCACAACTGATGCGAGTCTCACACCGGTAGAGGCAACAGTGATGCTTTAACAGTCGTCAAGAGCACTGCGCGTGTGCGTATGAACCGGCCAATCAGCAGGTCTGGCGATCACGCCACTTGACAACCTTCAGGTTTGCCACATTGGCACAGTGATTGTAAATTGTAACAGAACCATTCTTGGAGGTGAGTAGTGTTGTCAACCACACCACTACCATTACTACTACCCACACTGCCTCAACTCATTCAGCACACTAACTCTGCGTACACATCACACGCTTGCACGCCATTACACACGCACCTCTCATAGCAACTAGTGACCTCCAAAGTTGTCTCACCAACCGAGTACTTTCACCGAGGCATTCTCCTTGGCGCCAAAGGAACGGTAGTGTTACGGTCCCGTTACGTCATCAGCAAAAAAAGTCGTGTAGGCAGCAAGTGCCGCTACCCGTGTTAAGTATAGCTGGAGCTCGCTCGTCATGGCACTAATTTGCCACTAGCGGCCTGTTGCTTCTTTCTCTTTCCATGCGAGCACTACCTCTACACACCAGAGAGCAAGCAAGCAGACCCACCAAGCCTGAATGGCGCACAACACTTGTAGTGGTGCGATGGTGCCACTGTGGTGGTGGCCATGGTCAGTGAACAAAACGTAACACTGACGACTTGGACCGGACTAAGCAAAGCAGACTCAACAGGGCAAAGTTCACGCGATTAAATGGCACCTGTGCCAGCTTTGCGCGAACAGCAACAGTGCACGAGCGTCCCGCAGGGGCCATCGAGACCTGACACACACAATAGACCTGTCTGCGAGTAATGATGGAAGGGAGCGAGTGAGCCGGACAGAGCCACCAGTGTTCATAAATCCATACTACTCGTGCGACGCTAAACACACAGACAGACAGACCAAATGGAGTGGGCTCAATTCGCAGAGGCGAGTGGCAGAAACGGCAAGACGCACGCAAGGTGCCACCACCACAAGTGGTTGCACTGAAAGAGTGAACAAGGTCAGTCGAGAACTCATAAGAGATAACGGCCCCTTTTTGCTAGTCGTCACATAAAGCAAACAAGAGAAGCTAATGAAATGGAAACCCAGCACGAAAGACGAGAACAAATTTGGACCCGGGAAAATAAGAATCGGGCCCGGTGCTGGGTGCAAAGTGCACACCAACTTGTATTTATACATTACATACTCAAGCTAATCCTCCAAGAGTTAAGTGAAAGAAAATAACGATCAATTGCATACAAGACTGGTTACATTTAAACACATGCAAGATGACAGAATTGAAGACTTGCACTATTGATAAACAGATTAATTAAATCACAATCACACCAGTTTGGCAGGAGGCGCGCGTCAGAAGGGGGACATCTTTCGAGCGATGTCTTTATCTCTCAGTAACTTTCCTCGATATGTTGACACCAGAGGGGGGGAGGAGAGGGAGAGAGAAAGAGATAGAGAAAAGGGTGGAAATGTTTGGTTAGACTCCACAAGCAAAGTGTCAAGCTTGACACTAAATAGAAAAAAAGAAGAAATGGTCAGTCAACCTCCGAAACAAACTAACTTTCAGATTCACTTCATTTTACGACGATGACGATGATCAAGCGACAGCAGTGTGTGTGCTCGATCGATCGTACCGCTCAGACAACTTTGTCTAAGTCATAAATTTCATGACACAAGATAGGAGGGTAGTCTGTCCACCTGGGAGCTGCTAATCTCAAAGTTCAACCAATTCAACACTTCAAACACTTGCAAAACCAGTAGCTGGAAAAACATAGATAGTGGAAAGTCGAGTGTGATGCGACGTGCCAGACGTGTGCTTGGCGCACGAACACGTCCGATCAAATCCAATAGCACACTCGCCAAGCGAGAGAGAAAGAGAGATGAAATTAGCATTGTAAATAAATCTCTGATAAGTCCGATCATAAAGCGCACAAGCACCAAACTCTATACGGTTCGTGCTGCGAATAGCAAACAGTGAATGGGTTCGGAGAAAAGATGGCAGCATAGGGTTGCCCTACCCTACACACCCTCAAGAGGTTAGACAAACAGTGGTGGAAGGAGAAAGCGCCCTGAGCAAATAGAGCTTCGGTCAGCACCGACGGTAGACGTAGTACTGGAAACTATTACGTCACCCCCTACACACACACCTGTACACTATCGGAAGAGATTTAAAAGAGACTTACCAGGTTGGTTGGCCAAACCAGAGAAGGAAGTGCAAAGAGAATCGACAGTGCGAGTTTACAACTAACTTGTCCAACAAAAAAAATTCCAATGCCAAAAAACAACACAAAACAAAGACCGGTCAAGATCGTGTGTTTGAGTGAATTGACTGTGAGTAGGGTGAAGTGTGTTATCCTGTGCTAGGCTGGAGTGGATGCGGCGGCAGCGTACGAGAGGAGATCCATCGAGGTTGGTAGCATTCTGGGTGAAACGCACGAGTCCAGTTTGGTGTGGGGGGTGCGTGTTCGGGTTAAGCCGGAAAGTGAGGCCGGTGATGCAACTCAGTGGCAGAGCGAGTGTGAGAGAGATAGAGAGAGAGAAAGAGACGAAGGTCGAATTGCGGTCGAGAAGTGTGTGCAACACGCAGCACGACGCTGAATCAAGTGCCGCACGGCGCCACCGATGCCTCTCTTTAAATACCACCTCACATGCGGGGAGGTCGCGAGGGTGGAGACAAGCTCTGCGCGCGCAGCCAAGTCATACACACGCCACAGAAAGAGAAAGAGAGAGAGGAGAGAAGAAGTGAAAGAGAGAGAGAGAGAGAGAGAGAGAGAGAGCGAGAGATGAAGCACCGACGAAAACTGAACGTTGAGCACCGAAACAATGAAAGGAGCACCAAGACTTCTGCCACCAAGACCCAAGAGAATCAATTCTACCCCAAAAAAGTAAGAACCTAATTCAAGATGATAATAATAATAATATGAATCACAAGACATCAACAAATGGATCTGATCTCTCTCTCTCTCTCACTTTCTTTTGAAACCATGGGTAAAATGAATCATCAGTCGTAGAATTATATAAATGTTTATATTTTTAATTTATTTATCAATTGATGATTAATTGCCATGTCATCGTCGGTTACGATTCAGATCAAACAATCAAGATTAACATTGAAAATATGTAGACAAATCAATTCTCTATCAAGTTGAGTCATCCAGATTGTCCACCGTCAAATCTAATCACCGTCGTCATCTCTTCTCTCCTCTTGTTGCTATGCCATTCTTTAACCCCCTCGGCCTGCTTTTGGCGTCACCTTGGTGACCATAAAGCCATTTAAACCAACATTTAAATATAATTGAATCAGATTGTAACGCTTTGTGTTAATCAAGTGTTTAAACGTGAGGATTGCTTGTCAATGCAATTAATTCAGGTAAATATATATATGTTTTGTTGTCTCGTGCATATTAGGATTAGGTTTATTATTTCTAGATGTGTTTTATTGTTGTGTAATTAATAAGTTTTATATTTGATTTATCACTTATTATATGACTCTTTATAATGGATAAAAATATAGATTTAGCTTTGGTTTGCTTCGAGATAGTTCTGACGTCTAAATCGACCACAAAGAATAGAGTGTCACACAAAGAGAGTGCGCAGAAATCTTCTCACGTAGGCACAGTGAAAGAGAGATAGAGAGAGAGAGAGAGAGAGAGAGAGAGAAAGTGGCCTGTGATCACAATGCCTTGGGCTATGTGGATTGAAGAGGACAAGTTTAGAGGAGGGGGTGTGCCAATCTTTGTAGTGGTACCGATGACTCATCGCTAGTCAACTTGGGTTTGGTTTGTGCCCTGAGACACGATCTGCTGGCTGCTTCGGCAGTATGTCACACCAGCTCTCTCTCTCTCTCTCTCTCTCTCTCTCTAATGTGGCCAGGTGTTTCAAGGTTCAAAGAGAGTAGACCGCTCAAACTGGTAACTATGGATAAACAACAATAAGTGAAATTGGTATAGCGATGTTCTCGAAACGTCCTGGAAGTAGTTTTGAAGCATGTGTAAAGCGCCACTACTTGTTGCCAATGCTCAGAATTACGCCAGGCACAACCAAACCTTATTCTCTCTCTCTCTATCTCTCTCTCTCTCTCTCTCTCTCCATCCCTCTTTTTGCATTTAAGCACCGGCCTACCGAGTAAAAATTGGCTAGCCGGGAGGCAAGGCTGATAGCGCTTGGTGATCGGTTTGTGCGCTGCGGGAGTGTCAAGAGCAACACACACACACAGATAGATTGGAAGAAAAGCGGCAAGTGAGAGAGAGTGAGAGAGCATAGCGGCACACTGAGAGAGAGAGAGAGAGGAGTGAGGAAGGAAAGGGGAGAGAGTGGTTGCTGCAACGCTTTGAGATAGTCAGGCGACACACACACACATTGGTGATATCGATTCAATCAAACTAGAACAAGAACATGAGAGAGAGAGAGAGAATTATGGTGATGCAACACGAAAAGTAAATCTAAGTGAAAATCTGAGAGAGAGAGAGAGAGAGAGAATAGAGAGAGGGCGAGAGAGAGAGAGATAACAAAGCCTTAATGATGAGCCAGTCACAAGTAGTAAATCCAAAATAAGTACTCATTGAAGCTGTACTTAAGTTTGTTGTTTTTGTTAAAGTGGTGCTGTGATTTGGTCAACAGGTAGTCACACACACACCTGACAGATGAACCTAATTAGGTGATGTAGGTTTCGATTCTAAAAAGGTTCTATTAAGGTTTTTGTGGCTTTCGATAAGTTGCAAGTGAGAGGTGTGTGTTAGTGCCAAAAGTGAGACGTCAAATTAAACGCGGCCGGTTTGCCATAGATGGCGCTCGTTTCACTTTTCGCGATTGCATAGAACACATTTTCGATGATGCAATCGCGCACATGGAAACAAATATGTATCCCTCACACATATCACAAAAACCGTATAAAACTATCTAAACTAAACTAAACTATAATATTAATATTAATAAAAAATAAAATTGAATTTGGAAAGAATGGAAAATCCAAGTTTTGGTTTGTGTTGCGTAATCTCTCAATGGATTTTTCCAAAAAAAATATAAATGTATGTTTGTATATCAGCTCAAACAAACAATAATAATAATAATAAATTTATTAGAGTAGCTCTCTCACTCGACACCAATACAACACTCGGCATATCCGGTTGACAACTGGAACTATCTTCATCCACATCAGTGAAAGCGTGTGCATATTTTTTTAAAATATAATATAATATAATATTGTTGACACACACACGCTCTCTCTCACTTACTCAACTAACACTAAAAACGGTGGATTTGTTTGCACGTGTACACTCCAAAAGCAGGAAGCCTCTTTAATGAGTGCTCCTACCTGGAGATGACAATCATCACAATTAGATATGGAAGATATTATTAAAGTGTCAATGTTCTCAAATTACAAAATTATATTAAAAATTAAAATTCAACTGTAACGTTTTCTATTGTGATTGATTTTTTCCACTCACACACAAATACATATATCATATCCATATTACTGACACATTTAGGATATAAAAAGTATAAAATAAAGGCATTATTGTTAGAAAACAAACATGTTTGCATTGGGATTGCGATCTATTCCTGGAAGAAAGAGAGAGATAAAGAGAAAGAGAGAGAGAGAGACTCGGAACAATAAAAAATAGTACACATACACACTCAACCAACTTTGATCAATATACAGTTTTGGTGAGAAACATAGAGAGTTAGAGAGAGAGAGAGAGAAAGAGAGAGGGACTTATCGCTGGCATAAACCTCGATTGCAATCCATGAAGCTCACTGATGTAATAATACAACATAGCACAACAAGTAAACTTATCATTACTCAAGACTTCATCATATAATAAATTGAACTTACCTCTTGATTCGTGTTTTGGGAATCGGAATTCCGATTGTTGTGCCTATGGAAAAAGGTGGAGAAACGAGGACCCATGATGATGATTAAGGTAAAAGTAAAGGTAAAGTCGCAGGGGTGGAGAAGAGTGAAGAGTGTCAACTCTCACACACACTATGCCAATCGAGACACTGGGAGAGATAGAGAGAGAAAGAGTGTGTGTGTTGAGTTGGAAGGCAGCCCACTTCTGTCACTGCATTTATGCCAAACCACACACACAAACTCTGTATCATAGAGTATGCTTTTTCTCTCTTTCTATTTCTCTCACTCACTCTTTCCTGATAGACAACCAGTAAGGCGCGGCGAGAGAGAGAGAGAGAGAGGCTCCAAGGAAACACTAAGGTGAATGTCAATCGGCAAACGGTTGAGGCGGCGTGACTATGTATATATAAGTAATATGATAATAAATAATCACGCCTAACACCAAGCTAAGGAGTTACTTAGAAGTCGATTGGTAGTGGAAGAAAGTGTACAGATAGATAGATAGATAAAAATCAAATAAAATAAAAATGAGAATAAGAGAAAGCTGTAAAAACTTGCAACTTGAGTGTGTATATAGCTCGAGATTAGATTAAATCCAAAACAAAAGCCAGAATCATGCTGATGTGATTATTGAAAAGGATTAGGGAAAGGGGTTCTTAATTCTTCGTAATCGAGCCGATTTGATGTGATACTTGATCTAATTCAATTGAGTTGGTCTCTTTCTCTTTGGGGCGAAAGAGATGCTGAACGGTGGCACGTACGCGACTGCAATCGATGGAATCATCAACTGTCCAAACACAAGAAGTGAGAGCAAAGTACAACAACACTCTTCAAATGCGATGGCCAAAGCGATTTGATGTGTCCGTCGAGGTGAGCTGATACCAAATGAAAGTCCACTTGCCTTTGGTGGCACTTTTTATATACTCTCAAAGAACATTCTCGATGTTGCTTGATTTGTGAGAAAGAAAAAAAGGTGATACACTTTCTGGGGGGATTCGAACCCTAGTCAGGCTGCAGATTAAGAGATGCGCAAGCCATTGAGCCACGGCAAACTTCTACTCGGCTCACCACCGCTTGCCGCATCCTTTGAGTCACTCGACTCAAGGTGCTATGCTCACCAGCTTTGTTTACATGATGTAATGAATGTACAGTATTCCTCTCGATTTCCAAAACAATCAATATTGAGGAGTATTTTAACTACCGCCTTCTAAATTGACCTTAAATCATTCAAAAACTTTAAATGTGACTTAAATTTGCTCATTGCGAATAAACTTATTGTTCAAAAATAAATGTTTTAATTTTGTAACTTGTATGCAAAAAGTTGTCACTTACTTTAAGCAGTGTCAATTAGTTCCTTTCAAATTCTAGATATTTTGTTTATTTTTCCACTCATACCATTTGATCAATTTAATTTAATCAGTTCTAATAATTTTAATCAATTAAATTTTGCTTATTGCGAATAAACTTATTGTTCAAAAATAAATGTTTTAATTTTTAAAATATATTTTAACCAACTTTTAAAAAGACGTCACTTTCTTTAAGCAGTATCAATGAGTTCCTTTCCAATTCTAGATATTTTGTTTATTTTGCCGCACACATATCATTTTATCAATTTAATTTAATCATTTTTAATAAGTTTAAATCGATTGACATCATCATTACTATATAGTCGTTAGGTCAATTTTTCAATCAATCAGTTCGGATATCGGGAGATTTCGGGAAAGATGGGAAAACTCTATGTTCAATTTTGAACGTAGAAAGGATGCAATGTGACCGGTGATTAAACCTCACACTTTAACACTGTTTAGAGATTAGACCCCCCACTAAACCTGTTATCTAATCCACGTGAGCCACACACAATCCATTAGGTCTCACTGTGATATTTGATATTGACCTAAGGGAATTAGTGCAAGAAGACAATTCAAATAGCAACAAGGTTGTTTGTAGTCCACACCCTCAACATTTTACATCTATCTTATTTTGTAAACCCGGCTTGCTTTGTTTGTCTACCAACAAGTGTATGAAATGAAAGTTTTAAAAAATCCTGACGCGTGTGTGTTACGTTTGTGTGAGATAATAAGAAAGAGCAGCACAACCAAAGTGGGCGATAAAGCACACCGTAGTTTTCTTTTATTGTTGTTGTTGCTAAGCTGACTTAGCTTTTGGGGTTTGCCAAGTAGCCTACGTGGTCTACTGGGACTTAAGTTCTCCTTGGGGCCACTACTGCTGCACTTTGGTCGCACTTCACAAAGAATCGTGCTAAATCTCCCCCCGCCTAGAGTAAAAAGTGGGGACAAAGAAACGAATGTGAGCCGTTCAAGTGGCACAGCAAGACACAGTTCTAAGCTCACATATAGAACCCTAACTAGACTGCCTAGGCTACCGAGCAAACTTGCCACTTGGGTCTCGCACCTAGGGGCTACTTGGTACGGCAAAAGTAGGAAAAAAACTTGTCTAGTCAAGTGGTGATGCAACCGAGTTGCTACTAACAAGTGATGACGTGTTCTTTCATACAGCAAGCATCGGCACATTTGGGTGGAAATAGTCGACTAGTGAGCACAACAGAATGTAAACAACACAAAACAGATGTTGATTAATCATTAAAGACTGACGCCAAAAAACCACGTTTTTAGCTTAAATTTTGGTATTCTCTAATTCTCTAATATTCTTTATGTCATTCAAAAGTCCAGAATATGTAGAAACGAACATGAAAATTTGAAAACTGATAGATATTTCTAATTGTCCCGAATTTAATTCGGTTTTTATTTTAAAACATGATGTTTTTAAACTTTAAAATTAAATTCAGGACAATTAAAAATATTTTCTAAATTTCCCAATTTTTATACTCAATTCTATATATTCTAAACTTTCGAATGACATAAAGAATATTAGAGAATTTTTCCTATTAAAATTTAGGCTACACTTGGCATCACTCTTTGTTTTTTACAAGAAAGTCGTCTGCCTCTTGTAAAAACAGTGACAAAATGGCAAACGTCTAACTCGAGTTATCAAAATTCGAATGGTAATTAAAAATTAGAAGCAACTCAGCTAAGAATCCGAATCATAACAACAAAAGTTTGATTTGAATCGGTTAATAATCCAAATCATAACACCGAAATTTAGAAATTCGAATTCAATTTACATTAAAAATTAAAGTTAACTTCTAGTATTTCACCAAGAATCTTTATTAATGATGATCATTTTCTAGTGTTTCACAAATTGTTTTATTATTATTATTATTAAAACGGATATCACTCCCAAAGGGATTCAAATTGCACACTTCAATTCTTGCACACACACCAACGTAATGAATTTTAATTTTAAACAATTTTAAATTTTAATTAGAATCACCCAACAACAATGATGCTGACTAATGATAATAATAATAATAATAATAACAAAACCATAATGGAACTGGCGTTCCAAAGGCACACGTTGCAGTGGGCATTGTGTTTGGTACCCGTTGGAGCTTTTGGTCGTTCAATTGTCCACGCGAGACCGGAGAGAGAGTAAAAGAGAGAGAGAGAGAGAGTACAAGAGAGAGAGAGTACAAGAGAGAGAGTACAAGAGAGAGAGAGAGAGAGAGAGAGAGAGAGAGAGCGCGAGAGAGAGAGAGAGAGAGAAAGAGAGAGAGAGAGAGAGAGAGAGAGAGAAAG